>JBBDGP010002340.1:957500-982500 GCA_037952835.1 Lithobates septentrionalis
TCCAGTGCCAAACTGACTAACAAAGTGGGGTTTCGTTGAATGCCAAAGAGCTTGTTTTCCTGTAGTTATATTTGCTTTAGCAACACATCCATGTCTCTTGTTCTTCCATGCATGATACAGAAATACCATGCTATCCGGTTGCACTTAGTTTTTTAAAAGTAGTGCTAGCACTGAACTGCATATGATCGCACAGAACCACGCAGCACATGTGAACTGGCCCTCACTGTGAGACTCGTTTCAAGCATGGTACTGTTCACTTCTTTTGTTTACAATTTTATACTTTTTTTGTTAAGTTATGTCCTTGTGTTTCTGTAGAGTTCTACAATCTGCCGCTGCCAGCAATAGATTGGGGTATTATTCCTTGTTCATGTTACAAAGATTTTCACTACTGGGAAGTTTTAACATTTTAATTTACATATGAATTGAGAGCTGCTTGGGAATTTTGACCTTGGCTTAAACATGTGAATTTTCCCACACTCACCCTTCCCTCTCTGCTTGTGTGCTTTAATAGTGTGAATGAATTTTCAATAGAAAATGTGCATGTGGTGATTTCTCAGTCATGCCTGTAAACTTTTAGCTCAATCATAGCTTTACGTTTCCATGTTTACTACAGGCTGGACAATTAAAAACCTACACATTTGAAAAGCCCTAGATGTGTTTTTTTTTTTTTTTTTTTTTTTTTATACTGTGTAGCCATTAATTCAGAATATTTTTTTGAAACATGATAAATAGGTTTGCACTGGTAATATTGGACAGTAGGAGGTTTATGGAGTGTTGGAAACCCAGGGGAGAGCAGTGATATTACTCCCTCAGTCATGACAGTGCCCAGGCCAAGCTGTTGGCCACTAGGTCCAAGCACTATCACAAAGGTAGCAGGCCTTATGCTCTGCCATACCCAGAAATGCCAGGTAGTCATTGGCTAAAAGGGAGGGTAGGAAAGGAGAGTATAGGAGTCAGGGTAGGGAGGCCTTTTCAAATACATCACACTTTGCCCTACATGGGCAAAGTGATATTGTCTAAGCACATATGGTCAAATATATTGCTTACCCAGTTTAGTCTGGCCTCTGTGTTTAGCAATCAAAAAGTTAAATACCAGTAACTGAATGTTGGTTATTAAAGCTGAACTCCATGCAATTTAATACATATTTATGTGAGCGATTTTTATTTATTTATTTTTATCTTTAATTTTTTTACCTGCAAAAGTTATCTTGACATAATGACAGACAGCAGAGCCGGGTCCTGTACAAACTAAACTGTGGTTAAAGGGCCACCCAGAGCTGGGAGACACAGAATAAATCTCCCAGGTGTCCATACCTTATGACACCACTGGTCTGGTCACCTGTAGCAAACCATATTTTGACTTTTTTATTTAGTGTTCGGAATCATGGCAGACCAGATCACTATTTCCTCATTCAATTCCTGTCGAGCTGCACTTTACTGTTGGTGGGAATATAGCAGAATTAGTTGGTAAAATCAGACATGACCACATGTGAGTTATTGGTCTAGGCTTCTGTTTTGCTCCTCTTCCAATATGCAAAAAACCAATGCCATCCGCATTTGTAGTAGCAGAGACCAACTCCATTCTGTGATTACATAACCACAAATGTTTAATATGTGGGAATCTAGATTTCCTGTTTTATAGAGATCTGCCTGAATATGATTATCTTAAAGTTTATGTAAACCCAAACAACGAACTTCCTTTATTTGTTTTTTTCCTGTTTAAATATATAATTGAAACCATTAAGTTAAATCTGTTTTAAGTGTTAAAAAAAAAAAAAAAAACTCTGTTGATGTGCCAGAAATTCAGGACTGTCCTGTGGCACACTTCCTGTGTTACCAACTTGGCCTATTGGGGCAATATTGAAATGTTTCCCATACATGATAAAAATCTTCATTGGTTGCTTGAAAATACCTTAAACCCCCCCCCCCCCCCCCCCGAAAACGTTTAAATATTTTCTGAAAGCTGAGGCCCTGGAGAACAAAATGGTGGCTATTGCATTTTTTTATGTTGCACAATATTTGCTCAACCCTTTAAGAAATGCATATATCCAGGAAAAAATACACATTAAATGAATTTTAGTGCACACAAGCACAATTTTTAATACCCAGTTTATGGTAAAAATGAAAAGGTGATTTTGCATGCCTGTGAAATGGCACCATAGTACAGTAACCTAAAACTGTCTATAGGTGACACTTTTAAAAGCCTTTACAGGCTGGCACTTTAATTACTGCTCTTACTCTGATACCTCACCTGTGGTGTACTCACTGTTTACATGCTGCATCTATGCATTCGTGTGTGAGCATGGAGAGGTGGGGGTCCTCTTTCCTTTCCTTTTTTTTTTTTTTATCTTATTGATATCAATAGCTTGGGCAGTTATAGGTAATACTTTTGTATAGCCTATTGGACCCCTGATCCCTCTTGCCATCTAAAGCAGCCAATCAGATACCCCTTTTTTTATTCTGGAAGCTATTTATTAGGAAATCGCATTGGGGACAGCCTGTAGCTCAAAAAAATTACTTTTTTAAAGCTTCATGTGACACTATACTTGCACAAAGGACAACCATGAGTTTTTGGCACTTTAAAGAGGGGAACAAAATGAGGCCAGCAGCTGCAAATACTGTAGCTGCTGACTTTTCATTGTAAGGACACTTAACCTGTTCAGGTATCCAACGATGTCCTCACCCGAGCCCATTCTTCAATCGGCTTTGAGTCCAGGCACTGGCATCTTGGGTAAGGAACCCGGCAGTGAAGCCCTCCAGCTTCACGGCTGGTTTCCCTACTGCGCATGCGTGTTGTGCTGAACTTTGTATATGGTCCCGCAGTCTTCTGGGACCTATGATGTGTCCCAGAAGGCTGTAGGGGCTGAAGGAGGAGGGGCTGAACATCGCTACGACAACTTGACCGGAAGTGTGAGTGGGTACCTGGCAAAACGGGTACCTGCCTCCCCAAAGAGCAGCCAAGTGTGTGTGGGTGTGTGTGTGGGTGGGGGGGGGGGGGGTAGGGGTAGGGACAATGCATACAAGCAGAACTGCCCCTTTTGGGTTAAGTTTTTCGCTTTATGCTACAAAACGCTCAGGTGAAAATGGGGTCAGCATGTGACCAACTGACTACGAATCTGAAATGCTAAATAATGCCTTGAAATAATCTGACCCTTAGAAAGAAGTTTGCATTTGAAAGGCTGTTGTGTCTTGCCTGCCAATAACCAAAACATTTTGCTGTCTGGTTTAGATATGATCGTAGAATAGTTCATGGAGTGAGCTGAGTCTTTCATTTTTTTTTTTTTGCATACTCCATTTAAAACCAGTTTTATTTTATTCTTCTTTGGTATGCTTTTATTTTCTGTTTTTGATGTGACACAAAGCAAACCAGATCATTAGCACCTCTGTGTGCACTTATGTAATATAGATTTGGTTGCTACAAATCTGTACACTCACTTGCCACGGTACACCTTGCTAGTACTGGGTTGGGCCCATTCCGTGTTCAGAGCTCCCTTATTTCTTCATGGCATAGATTCAACAAGGTGTTGGAAACATTCCTTGGGGATTTTGGTCCATATTGAAATGATTGGATCACGCAGTTGCTGCAGATTTGTTGGCTGCACATCCATGATCCACATCTCCTGTTCCACCACAACCCAAAGGTGCTCTATTGTATTGAGATCTGGTGACGGTGGAGGCCATTGGAGTACAGTGATCTCATTGTCATGTTCAAGAAACCAGTGGTGAGATGATTTGAGCTTTGTAACATGATGCATTATCCTACTGGAAGGAGCCATCAGAAGATGAGATTGGGTACACTGTAGTCATAAAGAGATGGACATGGTCAGCAACAATACTCGGGTAGACCGTGGTGTTTAAATGATGCTCACTTGGTACTAAGGGGTCCAAAGTGTGCCAAGAAAATATCCACCACACCATTACATCACCACCACCACCAGCCTGAACTGTTGGTACAAGGCAGGATAGATCCATATAACCTAATGTTTTCGCCAAATTCTGACCCTACCACCTCAGTGCCGCAGCTGAAATCGAGACACCTCAGACCAGGCAACGTTTTTCCAAAATATAAACAAAAAAGTCTGTGCTACTACCCATACATCACATAGAAAACAGAGCTCCAGGGTGCTCGATCCATAGTCGCTGGCCGAGTAGAGAAATGAGGAAAAGATGATCCGCACTCCGGTGATTGCTCTTAAAATATGTTGTATTTATTGTCAAGCTGCAGTGACCAACGCAAATGAGAAGTTGACGCATTTCAGCCTATAAGGCCTTCGTCATAACCACATTACAGACATGAAACTTTGAAATAAATTGTAGCTCTAAGGATCACTGGCTCCACCCATTAATTGTCCTAATTGACTGCAGGCGATTATCCAAAAAAAGGGGAATCCGCTATACTGCATATTAGGTGATCCATATTTCCACAAATGTTTTACCCAGATCACACAAGTTACAGTACTTGTAGAGGTTCGCCATGGACGGTTAGAATCTAGCACCCATCGACGCCCCACAGCGCTGGACATATTATACGCCATCAAATACAAAATAATTATGTTTTAATAAAAGCTCAACGCTTAACAGAATAAACTCCTGTAGCTCCTGAGAGTAGGAACTATAGCGTTGGCCTGCAATCCAGCGCTGTGGGGGATCGACAAATGTTCATCTAAACAATGCCAACCCACCTGGCTCTCCTATCCTATCCTGGTAGTTACCCTTGTAACATAAAAACCTGTAGGTACTGTAACTTGTGTGATCTGGGTAAAACATTTGTTGCCACAGCTACAAATGAAGAGTTTACTATACAGCAATACATCAACTGTGGCACAAACTATGTAATTTACCTGATCACCTGTATTTCGTGCAGCCTCCAATATGTAGGCTTTACCACACGTCCTTTGAGAGCCCGTATAGGGGAACATTACTGTGACACAAATAATCCAAATGCTAGAAATCTTTTGAATGCAACACGTCACTTTAGGGAATGTCACCAGGGCGATCTCTCCTCTTTCCGCTTTAGAGGAATAGAACAGTTGTCTCACTCGCCCAGAGGAGGTGATAGGGAGAGGAGTCTACTGGGGAGAGAAGCATGGTGGATTTTTAGATTAAAAACTAGGTCGCCTCAGGGGTTAAACCTGAGGTGGGATCTGGACTTGCACTTACATTAAGCATGTCTCTCCCCAAATCCTCCTCTCTCTTTCTCTTTTTTCCTCCTCTGCTCTTTTTTCACATACCTGGATTATTTATTTTTAATTTTTGTATTTAATGTTTTTTGAATCTCATGGTGTGTTTTAATCATGTATATGTGCATGCACTATAAGGTGTGTGAGAAATAATGGCATATATATGGATCACCTATTATGCAGTATAGCTGATTCTCCTTTTTTGGATAATTGCCTGCAGTCAATTAAGACAATTAATGGGTTGAGCCAGTGATCCTTAGAGCTACTATTTATTTCAAAGTTTCATGTTTGTAATGTGGTTATGACTAAGGCCTTATAGGCTGAAACGCGTCAACTGTTCTCATTTGCATTTGGTCACTGTGGCTTGACAATAAATACAACATATATTTTAGGAGCAATCACTGGAGTGCGGATCATCTTTTCCTCAACGTTTGGTCATCTGCTGCTGTAGCCCATCTGCTTCAAGATTCATTGTGTTGTACATTCAGAGATGGTATTTTGCATACCTTGGTTGCAACGATTGGTTATTTGAGTTACTGTTGCCTTTCTGTCATCATGGACCAGTCTGCCTATTCTCTGACATCAAGGCATTTTTGTCCGCACAATTTCTGCTCACTGGATATTTTCTTTTTTCGTACAATTCTCTGTAAACCCTAGAGATGGTTGTGCCTAAAAATCCCAGTAGATCAGCAGTTTTTGAAATACTCAGACCAGCCTGCTTGGCACCAACAACCATGCCACGTTCAAAGTCCCTTAAATCCCCTTTCTTCCCCATTCTGATGCTAGGTTTGAACAGGAAGTTGTCTTCACCACTTCTAGATGCCAAAATGCATTGAGTTGCTGCCGTATAATTGGCTGCTTAGCAATTTGTGTTACAAAGCAATTGACAGCACAGTGGTGTAGTGGTTAGCACTTTCACCTAGCACCAAAAAGGGTCCCTGGTTTGAATCCGACAATGACACCATCTGCCTGGAGTTTGCATGTTCTCCCTGTGCCTGTGTGGGTTTCCTCCGGGTACTCCGGTTTCCTCCCAAACTCTAAAGACATGCTGGTAGGTTAATCGGATCATGTCTAAGTTGGCCCTAGTATATATGATTGTGAGTTAGGGTCCTTGGGCTGTAAGTTCCTTGAGGGCAGGGACTGGTGTGAATGTACACTGTATATGTAAAGCACTGCGTAAATTGATGACTCTATGTACCTGAAATAAATAAATTGAACAGGTGTACCCAATAAAGTGGCCAGTGAGGCTTGGTTCACACTGAGGCGACCTGACAGGTGACTTAGCTGCCTGACAAGTCGCGCTCCATTCAGTGCAATGGAACTGTTCTAATCGGAGCGACTCAAGTTGTACCTGTACCATTTGGGGGCGACTTGCATTGAATTCTATTACAGAAGTCGTTTGCAAGCTGCATTGAAGTCACGCTGTACTGGGTGGCTTCAAAGTCGCCCGACTCTGAAGCCACCCTGTACAGGGCGACTTCAGCGCAGCTTGCAAATGACTTCTGTAATTGAAGTTAATGCAAGTCGCCCCCAAAATGGTACAAGAACTTCGTGTATTTACTTTTTTGACCGTTATTGCCTTTTTAAAATTGAAGCTGAATTCCAGACACAAAGACCTTCATTTTAATGATTTCTCAGTAGCCACAAGATATACAAATCTTTGTGTAAACCAGGTACATTCAAAACACAGATATTACCTTTATAAGTGTTGGTGAAGTCGTCACTCACTCGCTGTACATGGTCTGTGCAGAGAGCAGAGCTGTCAGTTGCTTGTGTACTCATCTAAACTGTCAAACCATCAAATGGTTGGTGTCATAACTGATCACTTATGCAGCACCATGGCAACTGTAAATTAAACAGAGCCTAAGGTGGCAGCTTCCTTAGCTGTAAACTTTAACAGGGTTTAATTCTGCTTTTATACTTTTCTTGCACTGTTCCCTGTTTGAGGCCCTCTCAGTACAATGCCTGTAAACCCTAAAGCGGTATAAAAAAAATCTTTTTTCTTTATTTTGTATTTTGATAGGCCTTGTTGCATTGGCACACCTTTTTGTGCGGCAGTGCTTTAAAAATGCAGCATGCCTGCATTTATCCACATCACTGAGGTCATGTGAATGGGACACATAGACAGCAATTGTTTTAAGTGTCCTTTTTGTCTGCATTGATCAACGCATTTAGTGTGAATGAGCCCTAAGCCCCCTGTTCACATTGGTGCAATTTGACATGTCAAATCACAGCCTATTGCTGACAATGACACTGTCCCAATCGGTGCAACACCGATTTTGTGGCGCCACACAGATTTCCAAAAGTAGTCCCTGCACTACTTTTGGCTACTTCCGGGGGCGATTTCAATAGCCATTTGTGCATGAACCTGCACAGATGTCTTTCAAATCCCCATACTCGAACTGAAATGTGGGTTTGAAACCGTGCTAGTTCAGCTGCTTTCACACGATTTCAAACCTGTGTTCAGTGTGAACAAGGGCTAAAGGAGGTACTGAGAAGAATGTTAAAGTGGGGTTCCACCCAAAAAAACAAACATATCTAAAAAATTCTAAAAAAAAAAAACAAAAAAAATTTGGATATTTTTTTTTTTTTTTACTTACCTCTAAATGCCTGTTGCTAGGTGGTCCCTCGTAATCTGCCCCTTCGTCTGCCTGGGCTGATGACATCACTTCCCCCTGGCACAGGAAGGGCTCGGCTCTTCTCCCTCCCTCCTGTCAATCATCTGGGACCCATTGCAGGTCCCAGGTGATTGAGCGGCCAATCACGGCGCTCGCCGCATGCGCAGTGGTTGCCAGGCTGTGAAGCCACAGCCCGGCGCCCACAGTTGAAATGCCGGCGCCGACGAGCGGAAGGGGGGGGCGAGCGGGGCTTCGATCCCCCGCACCGCTGGACCCAGGGACAGGTGAGTGTCCAATTAAAAGTCAGCAGCTGCAGTATTTGTAGCTGCTGACTTTTATTTTTTTTTTTTTTTAATGGCCCCCCTGGGTGGAACTCCTCTTTAAGGCTGCCTCTGCTAACCACCTGAAAATGTGTTTCCTGGCTGTCTGACCACCCCCCCCCCACATTATCCCTCAGCAACCCAAAGGAAAAGCTGGTTTGAAAGATCTTTAGGACAGTCTTGGTCTTGGGGCCTCATTGTGTTTTTTTTTTATTTTATTTAATTTTTTTATTTTTTTATTGCTTTTATAACTTTTTATTAAGGGTAATGAACAATGCATTTAACTTTTTGCACAACAATGCATTGCCATGTGTTATAATGTGTTTTTGTTTATAAAAATGTGGACATGCTGCATTTTTATGCAACACCTCCCCAACACCTGGTATGGTGTGAAAAGGGACATGGAGAACAATTGTTCTGGGTTCTTGTATTTAGCTTGCGTTGATCTAGCTCAGGGGTCTGCAAACTGCAGCCAGAGGGCCAGATGTGGCCCTTTGCTAGCCTTTATCCGGCCCTTGGGGCACTATTCCTCCCACTGACACAAAGGGGGCAATATTTCTTCCACTGATGCCACTGATGCCAATGATGCGATACTATTCCTCCTTATAGGGGCACTACAGCTCCTTCTACTGACCACAAACCTTAACACCATATTTATTCTCACTGATGCTGGGCCCAGGACATTCTCCCCGCTGGCCCTCCTAAAGTATGAAATACAATAAACTGGCCCTTTGGGTTAAAAAGTTTGGAGACCCCTGATCTAGATGATGAACACAGCTGAACGAACATGATGTAAATGAGCCCTTAGGCAGGCCATAGTGATTTTCTTTCCTGCAACCATGTCCCTGCCAGGAGAAGACAGTGATTATTGCAAGTAGCTAAAACAGCTGCTAGCAATGATCACATGTAAAATCCGGCAGGCTGGTTATACCCAAGTTGATCGATCAACTTTGGTACATTCAGCCTGCCCATACATGGTTCAAATCTGGGCCTATTCAGCAGGAGCTTGAACTGTCTATGGCTGGCTTTGGGATTGGATAAAATGCAGGTGTGATCCATATGTGTGGGTTTGTTTGGTGAGACAGTTGTGCAAATTCAATGTTTTTAGGAAAGTGAGCAAAATATAGTCTAGCACACATTTTCATGGAGTCCTACATGGTTAATCAGGGTGGATAGAAATCAGTGATGTTCAAAAAATAAAACTGATTTTATTTATTTTTTTTATCAAATTGATTTTTACTCCAAATGCATTTTATTAAAATAAATCTAAAGATG
Source organism: Lithobates septentrionalis (assembly GCA_037952835.1). Taxonomy (NCBI): domain Eukaryota; kingdom Metazoa; phylum Chordata; class Amphibia; order Anura; family Ranidae; genus Lithobates; species Lithobates septentrionalis. The sequence goes on from JBBDGP010002340.1 coordinate 966,894, forward strand.
GTTTTCTATTTAAGATACATTAATCATTTTAGTTTAATCAGCATGAAATGGAGTTAGTTATGTAGCATGAGGCTGTGTATTCTGCAATATTTACATTTTTGGTAAACTCATTCAATGAATCCAAGCTCTGCAGGCTGAGATGACATGCATTCACATGATTTCACAGTAACCATGAGGTAAAGCACAGTTCAGGAATAATTCCTTTATCCTATTTTTTTTGCAAATCTCTATGTACATTACAAACTGAATTGGTTCAGATATTGCTGTTTTACTAACCTGATAGCTTATTATTGTAAATGGGAAACCTTCATTTTCTTTCCAACTATTAAAGATTCTAATTACCAGCAAGAAAAAATAAGTGCTTACATTTAAAGAGCACCTGTCATTTCAGATCCGTCATGCGCCTGTTAGCGGGCATCTGCCTTTTTACTAGTGATTTAAATCGAGTTGATTTAAATCAAATCCAGACATAAAAAGAGAGAGGGGCGCACCGGCCATGTGCATTATCTTTTGTAAAACATTTATTGAATAAAATAATAAAAGAAATTACTCACAAGCAGTAGTACAATCAGGTGCCATAAAACTCGAGCAGCAACAAGCAGCAAGTAGTTATAGTGATGAGCGAAGCTTTCCAAAGGTTTTAGAGGAGCGTACAGGCATCACTACTAGCTAACGCGTTTCGAAGGGCACGTCCCTTCTTCATCAGAGCTCAGCAGTGAACCCTCCTTCAGTGGTCCCTGTATATATAGTGAATGTGCCAAAAAAGCACAGCCAATGGAGTATGGAGAGCACACGGGGCCCCTCCCCCCTCCCCGTGGATCCCTCCCCCCCTCCCCGTGGATCCCTCCCCCCCTCCCTGTGGATCCCTCCCTCCATAGGCTTCTCACTTGTGCAAGTGGATAGATGATACTAAGTTAATATAATAGAAAGATATAGCTGAATAAAAAAAAAAAAAAAAAAAAAAAAAATAATAATAAATAACTTCATGTGCTACTTTTAGAATATGTCTACAACTTGAGTGCCGCGATTCTGGCATTGTGGCTGGAGCAGCCACGGTCAGCGGGGCAGACCCATGATCGGGCCGGCGTCAGGTAGATTCTGCGCCTGTGCCGGCCATGTCCCTTCGATGGTCTGCCTCCAGCAACATGGCGCCGAGCGTTCTAATGCCGCTCACGTCACTGGGAGGCGACAGCAGGCGCAGAGGAAATGACGCGCACCGCCTCTTCCTCCTGTCTGGAACGCAAACGCACTGGCGTGCGTTCCAGTACAGGTACAATATGCGGAAACGATCGGCGAGCCGCTCGTATATGCAGAGCGGCTCACACAGAGAGCAGGACCGGACACTGAAGGTACAGTGTCCATTCACATACGCTAGCCTGCCAAGTACATGGCTCCTCCCCCTATTAACAAATTTTTCTTTAGTCTATGCCACTCTGCATCCCTCTGTGATCTATCACATCTTGCCCTTGTCACTGTATGTTGTGTACACCTACGGTCAGCCTTGGCTTTGGCCCCCTTTTTTATTTATTTTATTTATTTATTTATTTATTATTATTATTATTTTTTTTTTTTTTTTTTTTTTTTTTTTTTTTTTTTTATTCATCTATATCTTTCTATTATATTAACTTAGTATCATCTATCCACTTGCACAAGTGAGAAGCCTATGAGGGAGGGATCCACAGGGAGGGGGGGAGGGATCCACGGGGAGGGGCCCCGTGTGCTCTCCATACTCCATTGGCTGTGCTTTTTTGGCACATTCACTATATATACAGGGACCACTGAAGGAGGGTTCACTGCTGAGCTCTGATGAAGAAGGGACGTGCCCTTCGAAACGCGTTAGCTAGTAGTGATGCCTGTACGCTCCTCTAAAACCTTTGGAAAGCTTCGCTCATCACTATAACTACTTGCTGCTTGTTGCTGCTCGAGTTTTATGGCACCTGATTGTACTACTGCTTGTGAGTAATTTCTTTTATTATTTTATTCAATAAATGTTTTACAAAAGATAATGCACATGGCCGGTGCGCCCCTCTCTCTTTTTATGTCTTTGTTTGCTAGGATTCCCCATCCTTGAGGGCAGCAAGGCCTGTGATTGATCTTTTTCCATATATTTGGTTGACCACTTGTGCGCAGGAGTCATTTTCTTTTTTCTATATCAGTTAAATCAAATCCACCCTGTGGTTAATGCAAGCTTTCATATGAAATAAAATAAAAACTGTTTTTTTTTTTATGCAGGGGTACAGTAATACAGCAGGGGCAACATAAATAGAATGCAAACCACTTTGAGGGATTCAGCATTAGAAAGTTAAAATCCGTGTTGATATGTTGCTGTGCGACCATACCATTTCCCTATGCAGTGAATAGGCAATAGTATGACACTGCTTTCCATTGAAATAATTTAATTGGGAGACCTTGTGATGGCTAGAGACAGAATTGTTATGCTTATCTACAAAAAAAGATTCAAATACTGGCAGGTCTCCAGGTCACAGTATACCATGTGAATTCAGGGATGGGCTCCTGCTGACTCATACAACTTTATAACACATGTTGTGTGTTTTTTTTTTTTTTTTTTTTTTTTCCCGTTTATTTTTGTTTTGTTCTTGAACTGTCTAATTTTGCTGCCATGCAATCTAACAATCACTTCAACCTCCAATACCAACATGTTCAGCATTCTCACTGCCATTATGTTTGACTGCTCATTAGATGTGAAATTGTATTGGAGTTTGTTAGCTTTTAGCCCAGGTTAACACGTGCATACATTGTGGGACACCACATGTAATTCGCACAGGAATCACAGCATATTCCTGTGTGCATTGCATGCCGTGTCTCTGGGGTGCAAACTGAGCCGTGGATTTGTATGGCTAAAATCGCACAGCATTCGCACCAAACATGTGCAGGACCCTTTCTTTTTTTTTTCTTCGCACCAGAATTGGATCCCATGGGTGTTCACATGATCCAATTCTGCAAATCGCACTATGAATTTTCAACGCATCTAGTGTGAACCCTGGCTTAAAGTGGTTGTAAACAAACTTCTGTACTGTGCACTTGCCTCTATCCAAAGCACCTAGTGTGATTTCCGTCTCCTCTCCCCTCTCTGTCTACATGAGTTGAATCTGTCAGTCTATGCCAGTGTTTCTCAACTCCAGTCCTCAAGGCGCCCCAACAGGTCATGTTTTCAGGCTCTCCATTACTTTGCACAGGTGACTTGATCAGTTTCACTGCCTTAGTAATTACCACAGCTCTTTCATCTGAAGGAAATCCTGAAAACCTGACCTGTTGGGGCGCCTTGAGGACTGGAGTTGAGAAACACTGGTCTATGCTGACATCAGTCAGTCACTGGAGATGACCCCATTTCTCCAGCACACAGCTGGTGATTGACAGCCCCAGCTGGCCATGTTTCCCTATGACGCTGTGCACAGGGGGTGTGTCCTTTCCATTCACTTGGTTCTCAGATTACTCTCTGCTCTGTACTCTATGCCGGGCATTGTGTGACGTCAGATTCCCACCCCTTGCCTTCTGGAACTCAGAAATGCTTTGTAAAATGTGTACTTCAGGACTGTAGATGGCTTCAAATAAACAGGTATAAGTTTTATGTATGAGAATGTTTCTTTTCTGTGCATCACTTCACTGGTCATATGTAACGGTTTACAACCATTATTGTAGAAGTCAATCAGATCTTGGATCGGCAGCTTTTGCTGCCAATAATTATGATTTTTTTTTTTTAGTCTGTGACTGTGCAGAATTGAACCGGTTTAAAGACTTGTAAGTTACGAATGTACATTGCTGTGATCTGGCCTGAGACAGAACCGCTTTATTAAAGCAGTCTTGCTGTGGAAAAAGCCCTTTTTTACATTGTATGGTTTGATGTAATTTCAGGCGATTGTGCTAGATATTCACTGTTCCTTTAAAGTTTATGCAAATTAGGTTTCTATAAGCAAGCTTTTCTCCAGACAGCTTTTGTGTAGTGGTTTTATTTCTGGCTGTGTTCTGTCAAACTAGGTCAGTAGTGTTGGAGTGCCAGGAGTAGCATTTCTTGTTTTTTGTGTTGGCATACAAAGGCTTCAGCATCCTAGTGCTGAAATGATGGTGGCTGTATTGGTAGAGTTCAGCAGGAGGGCAAGGTAGCATTATTTATATGTGGTATGGGTATCTGCATCTGTGACAGCATTTTTCTTTTCTTTATTTAAAAGAATAAAATTGTAAAGGACCTACCACTTGATGTAGGCGTTTAACAAGAGAACTGAATTTACATGAAATGTCCTGAAATTATTTGGCTTGGTAAAACATGCTACGTATTGGTGTGACAGCTCTATCTATCCATTATCTTTGCAAGCACATCTGTACACTGGGAAAGGCTCGGGAGCATTTTAGTTCCTACAGTTTCTTACCTAGACCTCAGTCTTTGGTGCCATCATCCTTTTATTGTAATTATGGTACATTGGTTACTTGGTAAAACACATTACAAGCTATATTGTGTCACTTGTTGTTTTTCAGACTTTCATAAAGTATATTTAAAAATGTACTGCACATTTTTCACATCTGGCTCCTAAAACCTTTTGTTCTTAAACAAAATAAAATGTATATGTATGTATATATATTTACATATTACAATCCAAGGGGTGAGGTGCACGTCGTCTTCACAGTTGGTTGTGCTTAGCAATCAAGCCTTCACACAGACTTCAATATAGAAAAAATTCAAATGGGATTGCTGCACAAACTGTATTCAAAAAGACATCATAAAATCAGGCATACATGATATAAATGTTTTCGGGCTATTGTTCGCGCCCTTCCTCAGAACTTATATACGTGTGTGTGTGTGTGTGTGTGTGTGTATGTGTATGTATGTGTGTGTATGTGTAATATATGTGTATGTATGTGTGTGTGTATATATATATATATGTGTATATATATATATATTTATTGTGTGTGTGTGTATATATATATATATATATATATATATATATATATATATATATATATATATATATATATATATATATATATATATATATATATATATATATATATATATATATATATATATTATTAGCTGGACTCATGGGCAATTGTCAAGAGTGCCAAATATGCCTGCCCTTTTCACCTCCTCCATTCATAGAGCTGTACTATAGCTTCCAGCAATTAAAAGCGCTTTATGAATGGAGGAAACAAAACTTTAAATCGTCCACCCGTCCTGCGTTAATAGTGCTCGTCATTGCTGGAAGCAATGGTACAGCTTATATCAATGAAGGAAGGGGGTCTGAAAAGACCAGCATAGTTGGCACTCTTGACAAGTGAGGGGCTGCATTAATCCCCACCGCCAATTAATTTGGGGGTGGGCGACGGGACTAAAGACCACCACTAAGAGCAGCCACCCATCACAAAGTGGTATGTGAATGTATGAATATGTATGTGTAAAATATATATCTTGCAAAAGTGAATACACCCCTCACATTTTCGTAAATATTTTATTATCTTTTCATGTGCCAACACTGAAGACATTACACTTTGCTACAATGTAAAGTAGTGAGTGTACAGCTTGTATAACAGTGTAAATTTGCTGTCCCCTCAAAATAACTCAACACACAACCATTAATATCTAAACAGCTGGCAACAAAAGTAAGTATACCCCTAAAGTGAAAATGTCCAAGTTGGGCTCAATTTATCCATTTTTCCTCCCCGGTGTCATGTGACTCGTTAGTGTTACAAGGTCTCAGGTGTGAATGGGCCGCAGGTGTGTTTAAAGTTGGTGTTATCGCTCTCATACTGGTCACTGGAACTGCCACGGTGTTCGAGACAGCAGTGTTGGGCTCATATGAAAGCCTCTGCCTTCTACTACATAGAGGCTCAGAGGCCCAGTTTCTCCTGACGTTCACTATGAGAGCCACACTCAAAGCATAGGACTGTATTCAAGACCTGCTGCAGCCTGCCTCCGGCTCCTTCTCTCCACTGTATATATAGTTTGGCGTGTTTACTGTGTGTGTGTGTGTTTTAAACTTTCTTTTTTCAAAATTGGCGGTCTTTTTTTGTTTTATAGCGCAAAAAATAATCCAATACCACTGAAGAAAGGAAAGCTCAATTTGTGGGGAAAAAAAAAATTACATTTTATTTGGGTATGGGATTGCATGGCCATGCATTTGTCAGTTAAAGTAACAGTGCCGTATCACAAAAAATAGCCTGGTCATGAAGTGGGGTAAATCTGCCAGAGGTCAAATGGTTAAAACTGGGTGAGGAACAGCCAAACTCTGCTACTAAGGTGCGGTTGTGGAAGACCGTTTCATGTCATATACAACATGGCAAGGCTGATCACAGTAACAAGACACACAAGGTAATTATTATACTGCTTCAGCAAGGTCTCTCCAGGCAAAGATTTCAAAGCAGACCGGGGTTTCAAGATGTTCTGTTTAAGCTCTTTTGAAGAAGTACAAAGAAATGGACAAACGTTGAGGACCATGGATGCAGTGGTAGGTCAAGGAAACTTAGTGAAACTATAGACAAAACTTTTCATTTTGGATAGAGGAAGGAAGGGTTATAACCCCTGTAAGTTTTTATTTTTACCATCTTTATCCACTTCATATCCGGGCCATTTCTGACACTTCGCTCCTACATGTCAAAAATCATCATTTTTTTGCTATAAAATTACATAGAACCCCCAAACATTATATATGTTTTTTTAGCAGAGACCCTACAGAATACAATGGCGGTCATTGCAACTTTTTATCTTGCACGGTATTTGCGCAGCAATTTTTCAAACGCGTTTTTTTTGGAAAAAAAACAGTTTCATGCTTAAAAAAAGAAAACAGCAAAGTTAGCCAAATTTTTTTGCATTGTGTGAAAGATGAAGTTACGCCGAGTAAATAGATACCTAACATGTCACGCTTCAAAATTGCACACGCTCGTGGAATGGCGCCAAACTTTGGTACTTAAAAATGCCCATAGGCGACGTTTTAAAATTTTTTACTGGTTACATGTTTTGAGTTACAGAGGAGGTCTAGGGCCAAAATTATTGCTCTCGCTCTAACGTTCGCGGCGATACCTCACATGTGTGGTTTGAACACTGTTTTCATATGTGGGCGGGACTTACGTATGCGTTCGCTTCTGCGTGCGAGCTCACGGGGACAGGGGCACTTTAAAAAATTTTTTTTTTTTTTGTATTGTTAATTTTACTTAAAATTTTTTATTTTGACACTTTAAAAAAATATTTTTTTTTTTGATCACTTTTATTTCTATTACAAGGAATTTAAACATCCCTTGTAATAGGAATATGACACGATCAGTCCTCTTTACAGTGAGATATGGGGTCAATAAGACCCCACATCTCACCTCTAGGCTGGGAAGCCTAAAATAAAAAAAAAAAATAAAACGATCGCCGCTTCACAACCGAAGCGGCGCCGTTTTTTTGAATGCAGAGGCCGGGCGTGACGTCATAACATCGCGCCCGGCCTCCGAACGATCATAGAGACTCCGGCGACCATCTGGTCCGCCGGAAATCTCTATGGTGAACATCCGGCGCCGGCGGATCCGCTATCCGACTCACCGATCGCTGAGGTGAGTCGGTAGTAGCACCGGAGGGCGGCGGGAGGGGGGGGGTGTCCCCTCCCGCCGCCCGTAAGAACGATCAAGCGGCGGAACAGCCGCTATGATCGTTCTTATGGTGTACGGAATCGCCGGCTGAAAATGCCGGTATCTGAATGATGTCTGTAGCCTCAGACATCATTCAGATATAAGCCCTGAAAGTGGAGGCCGTCATATGACGGCCTCCGGATGTCAAGTGGTTAAACCATTGGGGAGGTTTCCCTTCACTTGCTTTCCCATAGCCAAACAGGACGTAAGAGGAAATAACTGCAAATTAAGGGAATTTTTCTTGGGGACCCCCAGGTCACCAGAACTAGTGTCCCCTTTGGAAGATTTCCCTCTTACTTTTCTGTGGACAACCGAAAATCTTGGATTTTCTTTTACTTTCAGCAATGGTAAACAGAACAGATGGAGAGAGTGAATCTCTCGAACAGGGGCAAAAACAATTAAACTGACAGGTGTAATTTTCCAATATATCCAAAAAAAAAAAAACACTGATGAAAGACCGATCTTGTTTACTTCCCTTCAACGGTGAAAGATTTCCAGTAATGCCATCAGCACAGAACTGGCGGAAACCAGCGGGACCCAAGTACACCCATATACTGGCCAGAAGTAGTCTTCATGGAAGAATTGTGGCCAAAAGGCCATACCTTCAACTTGGAACCAAGGCTAAGAGACTCAACTATGCATGAAAACATATGAACTGGGATGCAAAAAAGACAGCAGGTGCTCTGGACTGATAAGTCAAAATTTTAAATATTTGGCTGTAGCAGGAGGCAGTTTGTTTGGGAAGGACTAGAGAAGAACGGTACAATGAGTGTCTGCAGGCAACAGTGAAGCATGGTGGAGGTTCCTTGCAAGTTTGAGGCTGCATTTGTGCAAATGGAGTTGGAAATTCGGTCAGGATCCATGGTGTCCTCCAATGCAGAGAAATACAGGCAGATGCTTATCCATCATGCCATACCATCAGGGTGGTGTATGATTGACCCCAAATTTATTCTGCAGCAGGACAACAATCCCCCAACATGCAGCCAATGTCATTAAGAACTATCTCTAGCGTAAGGAAGAAAAGGTAGTCCTGGAAGTGATAGTTTGGCCCACACAGAACTCTAATCTCAGCATCAAGTCTGGGATTACATGAAGGGACAAGAGTTTGAGGCAGCTTGCTTCTTAAGAAGATCCGTGGTTAGTTCTCCAAGATGTTTGGAACAACCTACCTGCCGAGTTCCTTCCAAAACTGTGTGCAAGTGTATCTAGAAGAATTAATGCTGGTTTGAACGCAAAGGTCGGTCACACCAAATATTGATTTGGATCTGTTCATCTACTTGTATGTGTGTGTGTGTATATGTATATGTGTATGTATGTATATGTATATATGTGTGTGTGTATGTATGTATATATATATATATATATATATGTGTGTGTATGTATATATATATGTATATATGTGTATATATATTTATATATATATATATTTATTTATTTATTGCTAGTGGGGAGAGTTGCACCGTTCGCCCTCTCCCTTCTGTTATTCGGAGACCTCACATTCTGTAAATGGAAGTGGAGCAGTATTCAGCGCCTTTAAATTAATAACAGAATACCTGTCTGCACAACCACCCTAAATCAAAACAATTATATAAATAGCCTGTCAGCACTGCAAAGTGATTCCCACCCTGTACAACCAATAACCAAAATAAGTGCAGTGCTATTTTTAACCAAATTCAAAAATTATTTTTTTTATCATAAAAATATATAAATATGCATACCGTTTTTATAATCACTCTGATACATATGCTTTAAATGTGAACATCTAACTTCATTCCTTCAAGTGTGGGCATGTAAAGTCCCCAAGAATCTTCAAATTATTATTCTTGTATATAAAAAATATACCGTATATTCAAAGTTGCAAAAATATACAAGTAAAATCTTAGTCCAGCTATATACCAAAGAAGTGTACACCCAGTGATAATCTTCCAAAAACAGATCTTCACAAAATTTGTAATGCATCACCAGCCTGTGTCCCCTTCTACCACGTACCAGCCCAACCATGTCCAAAGTCTGGCCTGCGCTCCGGTTTCGGACGGCCTGCCTGGTAATTTTGACATGTATATCTTTTGTGTCCCCCAACGAATCCCAGAGCAGGACTATTAGCACCTGATAAAAGGAGGGGGGCAGATTCCTCTGCAACTATATCCAGTGGCTGGAGGTTCACTGATATCACAAAGATATCTCACATCTTTCCTCAATGTTGAACAAAACAAACACCATAGCAAACAGTTCTGCATCCATCCACCCCAAACAGTATAAACTAATAGGCCTAGTAATAGAGAACAATCTATACTTCTCTGCAGAGATCGTCAGCCAGAAGGTGCTTGTCAAACATGTCAGCAAGGCCCCGCTCCTTTACGCATTACAATTCAAACGACTATTAGAAGGTGCAATTTATGCCTTCTCGCCATGTCTTAAGATCACTGTTTGCTGTGGTGTTTGTTTTGTTACATGTGCGACCCCAAGTAAAGATATGAGTTGAAACCTTTGTGATATCAGCAGACCTTCAGCCATTAGATATTGTTGCATTAGATCTAATTTGACCCCCTCTTTTACTAGGCTCTAACAGACCTATAGTCTAAGAGGTCTTCCCTTTTTAAAGTGGTATTAAACCAAAAATGAAGTTTTATTTTCAGTAACACCTCCTGTATTAGTGAGACACAAATCCTATGAATGAGCACGGGAGGCACAGCAGCATTGTTAGTCAGGAGGGAGGGGTGTGTTAAATATATTAGCAGATTTTGATACACTAACAATTTAAAGCCAAATTCCAGCTTTTTCTCCCTTTGGGATTGGGCCTCATGCACACTGGATGTTTTTGGACATTTTTTACAGCTGCTGTTTTTGGCTTCAGACATTTTTTTTTTTTTTCTACAGTCAAACTCTCCAGCATCTTATCCTGTGTCCACGCATACTTAGCATTTTGGCTGGGGTGTTTTTTGGCTGTAAAAAAAACAAAACTAGTGGGTTCTGAAAAGCGTTTTTCCACTGTAAAAAGTCAAACGACTAAAAACGCAGATAATCGTAGCTCACCAGCGGTTTTTAATGTTTTTGATCCAATGAAAAAATAAACGTTGTTGCAAAAAATGTTGAAAAACTCACTGCAAAGCTACTGTCGTTTTTATAACTTTATTATAACGTCCAGTGTACATGAGGCCTAAAGGTTTTGTATAAATAAAATCGAATCCTTTTAAATCACCCCTGCCAGTGTTTGGTGGTTTGTCTCATCCTTGTAAACTGATACATTCTGCTGGAGAGCTTAAAGAGGGAGTCCACCTAAAAAAAAATTATTAAAAGCCAGCAGCTACAAATACTGCAGCTGCTGACTTTTAATAAATGGACACTTACCTGTCCTGGAGTCCAGCGATGTCGGAAGCCGATCAATCTCTCGGCTGCTCCCGCTGCCATTCTCTGTGAGGGAATCATGAAGTGACTTCAGTTCCCTACTGCGCATGCGCGAGTTGCGCTGCGTGTCCTAAGTGGTCCCTGCTATCTCCTGGGACCTGTGTGGGGGGAAGGGGCGTGACTCCTGCGGGAGTCTTATTTTAGGAAGTGGGTGCAAATACCTGTAGTAGACAGGTATCTGCACCCCCCCTAAAAGGTGCCAATTGTGGCACCGGAGAGGGGGAGGAATCAGATGAGCGGAAGTTCCACTTTTGGGTGGAACTCCGCTTTAAGCTTGTGAAAAACAGACTTGCTGGCTGTATTGAAATGAAAATAAAAGACTAAAGGAAACGTATGCAACCATCACATTTAAGAATTGGTGAACTGCAATATGTTTTGCTTTTGGGTTTAATACTGCTTTAAGGTGAGTGGTTGAGCTGACACATGGTGGAAGAAGGAGACACGGGTTGGTGACTTGTTACACATTTTGTAAAGATTTGTTTTTGGAAGATTATCACTGGGTGGACATTACATTGTTTATGTAATAAAATTTGGAAATTTGTGTGGACTTGCCTACACTTGAAAGAATTAAATTGGATGTTCACATTTAAAGCATGTTTATCAGAGTGTTTGTTTATTTATAGTATGTATTCTACAAGATTTATATAGCGCAAACAGTACAGTTAAAATACAATTCAATACAGGAGGAGTCAGAGGGCCATGCTCTATTTATATATTTTAATGGTGGTATATATAGTTATTTTGCACTAATTTGGTTTGGTTTTTTTTGTTGGTTTGATATTCAGCCACTGAAAGCGGCTCTGAAGGTAAGACTTTTACAAGAAGCGGCAGCCTGCAGAAAAAAAAAATACTACAACTTGAAACTCAGTGCAATGTTTAATGGCTATAAGAGGTGCAGATAAAATCAGTCTTTTCCTCCTGCTGACCTTCTGTTTCCGCAAGACTTCTGTTAAATCAGTCCTTCCAGAGTTTGTTTTCCTTATTTTAAAGTGTCGCTTACCACTCCCGCTTCATTCCATTTCCTGCTGTCATTTTACTTGGCATAATTCCACGGTCATGCCAGGAGGGAATTTTCCATTTTGTTGGCAAGATTTTTTTTTTTTATTGTCTAGGGCAGATGTTATCTTTGGATACCAATAAATAGATGTGAATACAATTCTGCAAACTTTGCTTCTTACCCATGTAAAAACCGTTATGTTGCTCAGCATTTACAGCCACGAGAACTATTGTTAGATGTCGATTTATAAACATGCCCATTTATTCTTGTGCAGTAGCAAACAATATTGCAATAGCTAGGTGCATCACAATTTCTGTATAGCCTGCTTTTCTATTTTTAACTGTATTATGCAATCTGAATCCTGCAAATTCCTGTTCTGATACTCCACACGATGTGTTTTTAGCAAGGGAAGAGCCAAGCAAATGTGCACTGGCATCTTTTCAAGGCTCAGGAGGAGATGGCAGCAGCTGCAGCAAACTGACAAATGTTGACAAATGAGCTTTTAATTGTGGCATATCTGTTTTTTGCAAATGTTACTTTTGACTTTAGCTGGTTACATACCAAGAACCATAAATCTGTACTAAAGGGCACAGACCAGAACAAAGATTATGGTTTTTCTTCTGTATGTATGAATAACAAATGGTTTCAAACCTTTCTAAACAATATATGTAAGAACTTTTTCACAAGTTGCTTAACCACTTAAGCCCCGGACCATTTGGCTGCCCAAAGTCCAGAGCACTTTTTGCGATTCGGCACTGCGTCGCTTTAACTGACAATTGCGCGGTCGTGCCACATGACTCCCAAACAAAATTGACATTATTTTTTCCCCCACAAATAGAGCTTTCTTTTGGTGGTATTTGATCACCTCTGCGGTTTTTATTTTCTGCACTATAAACAAAAAAAAGCAACAATATTGAAAAAAAAAACACATGATTTTTTACATTTTGCTATAATGAATATCCCCAAAAAATATATATAAAAAAAAAAGAAAAAATTTTCCCCTCAGTTTAGGCCGATATGTATTCTACATATTTTTGGTAAAAAAATCGCAATAAGCGTTTGGTTTGCGCAAAAGTTATAGCGTCTACAAAATAGGGGATAGTTTTTATGGCATTTTAAATTTTTTTTTTTTTTTTTTTTTTTTTTTGACTGACATGGCGGACACATCGGACACTTTTGGCGCGCTTTTGGGGGTCACCATTCACATTTATACAGCGATCAGTGCAATTAAATACTGTGTAAATGTGACTGGCAGTGAAGAGGTTAAGTGTGTCCTAGGGAGTGATTCTAACTGTGGGGGGGCGTGGCTATGTGTGACACAACGCTGATCACCGCTCCCAATTACAGGGAGCTGTGATCTGTGTCCTGTCACTAGGCAGAACGGGGAAATGCTTGTTTAAGCATTTCCCCGTTCTTCTCTGAGATGATCGCGGGTATCCCCACAGACATCGGGTCCGCGGTAAATGGGATCATGGTCGTGGTGGGCGTGCGCAAACCGCTTCTTAAAGGGCATCGTACAGGTACGTTAATCTGCCTGTACGTGCTCTTCTGCCGCTATATAGGCGTGAGCCCGTTGGCAAGCGGTTAAAGTGATACTAAAGCTTCTTTGTTACTAAAAAAAAAAAAAAAAATTAAAAGTCATACTTGCCTCCACTGTGCAGCTCGTTTTGCAGAGTGGCCCCGAACATCCTCTTCTGGGGTCCCTCGGTGGCTCTCGCGGCTCCTCCCCGCATTAGATGACCCCCTAGGAGAAGCGTTCTCCCAAGGGGGGGTTATCTTGCGGGCTCGCTTCTGAGTCATTAATTCTGCATCCATAGAAGCCAAATGTATGACTTGGCCCCGCCCCCCGGGTCATTGGATTTGATTGACAGCAGCGGGAGCCAATGGCTGCGCTGCTATCAATCTATCCAGTCAAAGCTGTGACTCCGTGGAGAGAAGGACGGTGTGTCCCTGTCGATGAGGATGAAGGGGCTCCGGTAAGTAAAACGGGGGCTAGGGGGCCGGTGACTGCCAGATGTTTTTTCACCTTAATGCATAGGATGCATTAAGGTGAAAAAACAAGCTAGTACTGAGTATTACTTGAGAGGCAGACTTTTTAGGCTAAAACAGTGGAGAAGATATAGCAGTATAAAACATATAAATTTATTGAAAAATACAAATATCTAAAAAACAAAATGACAGTTGTAGCATAAAGCATCTATGATTATTGTGCATTGAGCTCTTGTATGTCTACGCGTTTCGCCGTTAGGCTTCCTCAGGACACGGCCAAGGTTCACAGATGAGACAGAAGGAAATATGTCTCTATCTTAAATTGAAATGCAAAAAATATGCAAATCACAGTAGGATGAGAAAGTTCCATCAGCAGTTAGAGAGTATATTGGATTATAGCTAAATCTCTCAGCAGGGGCATGTAGATAGTGTTACTAATTATGGGAACAGCCATTAGAGGGAGGAAGGCCAACACCAGATGCACCAATTAGATCCAGGATTTAGTATCGGCAATGCTGAAGGCTCAATATAATCCCATCGCTGCATATTCAGGATACAAATACTCCAGCGTGCCCCTGGGAGACAGCATTACACTGTCTACGCACTACACTTAAGATAGAGACATATTTCCTTCTCTGTCTCATCTGTGAACCTTGGCCATGTCCTGAGGAAGCCTAATGGCGAAACACGTAGACATACAAGGGCTCACTGCACAATAATCATAGATGCTTTATGCTACAACTGTCATTTTGTTTTTTTTAGATATTTGTATTTTTCAATAAATTTATACTTTTTATACTGCTATATCTTCTCCACAGTTTCTTAGCCTAAAAAGTCTGCCTCTCTGGTAATACTCAGTACTACCTTATTTTGTATCCTCAATGTTTTATGGACGTGGCTTATCTCTGGTGCACTTTCCTCCCCTTGTTTTGTGAAAAAACAAGCCTTTACAACCCCTTTTAACTGAAGGAATCTTCTACCCTGGTGAGCAGTGTTTCTCTAAGGGCTTTCAGACTTGAGGACACAGGCAGATGCAAGGTCCATGTCTGCTTATGCATAATGGACACGGACTGCTCTCCTGTATGGGTGGTCGGATGTAAACGGACTGTCTGCCCGTGCCAGATGGATGGGGAACGGATCCCCATCTGTCTCTTTATGGCGGATAGGATTGGATCCAATGTCAACGGACCCATGTCTGATGTTCGCTGCTATGTAGAGGGCAATGGATGGTCTGATCAGGTCCACCTAAAAAAAAAACCCAACAGGCAGACCTTGATCGGTTCACCCTTGTGAAAGGGGCCTAAGAGCTTGTTCACACTAGCAGTTGAGGGGTGGTAAAACCCTGCCTGCAACCACTACCCCTTTAGCTGCAGATGCAGCAGCTGGGGGTGTATACATGCCGTGGTCGCTTTGTTATTGATAAGCATCTTCCCCAACTCTCTAAAACATGCACTTGTCAGACCCATAATTAAAAAGCCCTCACTGGACCCATTCAATCTTAACAACCTACGCCCCATCTCCTTGCTCCCCTTCTTATCCAAACTCCTCGAAAGTCTGGTCTACAACCGACTGAGCGTCCACTTCGCTGATAATAGCTTT
>JBBDGP010002340.1:987500-1035000 GCA_037952835.1 Lithobates septentrionalis
ATGTTTTGGGCTAGTAACTCAAACCTTGTTTAGCCCAGAAAATCATTGTACTAGCATCTTCAGAAGGGGATTGGCACAGATGGCATCCTTGCCCACATCCAGGAGAGGTGTTTTTTTTGTTTGTTTTTTTTTTTTCTACTTGGAGCCGTTTTCAGTGATTTTGTGTATTTCTGCGTGTTGCAAAATGTAGTTAAAGTGATAAACCTATTTTTTTTTTTTTCCCCCCTGTATTTTTTTTTTTGTTTCATTGAATGGAACATGCATACTGCATGCAAGGGACAGACTACTATATGCAGCAGGCAGATGAGTGGAGGTAGATTTCGAGATGCACTTTAAGGAAGGATCTATTTTTAATTCCTAGAGATGTGTAAGAGTTTGATTATGGATTTTTACATTCTGCTTTTCAGCTGTATTTCTTTTTAAAGTGATGCTAAACTCTGTTGGCATTAAGTGTTACTAAACCCACAACAGTAAAATCAGTCTGTATATGCAGAAAACCATGCATGTTACTCACTGTGGAACCTAAGATGTTAATCCTCTGCATTATGTAAAAAGGCTGTTTCATCCAGTCTTCTCTGATCCTCCCCTTCTTCCAGTGTCCAATCTATCTGCTGATAGAACAGAGCCTTGGGAGTAAGCTGCACAGGCTCAGTTTGGTGTGTATTGCTAGAGGGTTTTTTTTTTTTTATTCAGAAAGTGCATGTGATCAGCACAGGGCCAATCGGCACTGTCCAGTGGGTCAGGGGTCCTGCAGCCTCAAAGGGAAAATGAGGGGAGAATGAAACCTCCTTCAAGCTTTAACCAGTGCTCGGCTGGACATTGATAGAATTCACAAGCTGCCATATACTGCTGATGAGAAAAGATATTTTAGCAGTTTATATTTACTAAAATTGCATTTCCATGTTCTGTGAACGGTGGGAGACCAGATATAGTGAATGCAGGGTCCTGGGTTTAGTAACATTTTTAAAATCCTTATGCAGCTAGCATTAGTGAATGGGGGGTCAGCGGGGTCCTGTAGGATGTAATGTGTGCAGGAGGAGGAGCCACGTTCTTTGACGCCACCTGCTGCTATCCGACCAGGCGGTGTCGATCCCTTTAGCCGCCTGTGTATGCTGTTTTACATGCTGTGAACAAGACGAAGGATCTTGTCAGTTTTATTCTATTAAAGCGCTTGTTTATTACAATTCAAAGAGCTCTTAGATTTTTTACCTTTTTTGTCCTTCATCGCATCTGGCTGTCGGTGAGCCTCTTTTATATGCTGAGACCAGCTTACTTATCTGCTTATACCCATTCCCCAGTTTAGTGGAAAAAAGGTGATGTTTGACCACCTGTGTTCACAGGCGTCAACTTCTTGAGGCAGGCGAAGCAACCCATTTATTGGTAGTGGGATCAGTTAATAAGTATTTGACCCCTTTGCAAAACATAACTGTACTTGGCAAAACTCTTGTTGGCAATCGGAGGTCAGCCGTTTCTTGTAGTTGGCAACCAGGTTTGCACACATCTCAGGAGGGATTTTGTCCCTCTCCTCTTTGCAGATCCTCTCCAAGTCATTAGGGTTTCAAGGCTGATGTTTGGTAACACAAACACTTTGCTCCCTCCACTTATTTTCAATGGGATTGAAGTCTGGAGACTGGTTAGGCCACTCCACTCCTTTGTGGCCTTGGCCGTGTGTTTTGGGTCAGTCATGCTGGAATACCCATCCACGACCATTTTCAATGTTCTGGCTGAGGGAAGGAGGTTCTCACCCAAGATTTGATGGTACATGGCCTTGTCCATCATCCCTTTTGATGCGGTGAAGTTGTCCTGTCCTCTTAGCAGAAAAACTCCCCCAAAGCATAATGTTTTCACCTCCATGTTTGACAGTGGAGATGGTTTTCCTGGGGGTCATAGGCAGCATTCCTCCTCCTCCTCCTCCTCCTCTAAACATGTTGAGTTGATGCCAAAGAGCTGGATTTTGGTCTCATCTGATCACAACACTTTAACCTTTAATTCTCCTCTGATTCAGATGTTCATTAGGAAACTTCAGACGGACCTGTACAAGTGCTTTCTTGAGCAGAGGGACCTTGTGGGCGCTGCAGGATTTCAGTCCTTCACATAGTGTTACTAATTGGTTTCTTGCTGACTATGGTCCCAGCTGCCTTGAGATCAATGACAAGATTCTCCTGTGTAGTTCTGGGCTGATTCCTCACTGTTCTCATGATCACTGGAACTCCAGCGAAGTGAGATCTTGTATGGAGCCCCAGCCCGAGGGGGATTAACAGTTATTTTGTTAAGTTTGGTTAAGTTTCTTCCATTTGTGAATAATCGCACTAACTGTTGTCACCCTCTCACCAAGCTGCTTGGCAACGATCTTGTAGCCCATTCCAGCCTTGTGTAGGTCTACAACCTTGTCCCTAACTTGCTTGGACAGCTCTTTGGTCTTTGCCATGGTGGAGAGATTGGAATCTGATTGCTTCCGTGGACAGGTTTCTTTTATACAGGTAACAAGCTGAGATTAGGAGCACTCCCTTTGAGAGAGTGCTACTAATCTCGGCTCGTTACCTGTATAGAAGACACCTGGGAGCCAGAAATCTTGCTGATTGATAGGGGATCAAATAGTAATTTCACTCATTAACCATTTTAAGGACCGCCTCGCTGCAGTTGTATGTGGCAGGTTGTCTCCCCTGCGCGAATTGCTGTCGTCGTACGCCAGCAGGCGCAGTGGCTGGCACGTGCCACCACACTCTTGCGCACGTTGCGGGAGCATGCCCGCAGGTCGGGCGGACTCTGCTGGCAACCTGCGGTACAAAGGCAGAATGGGGATCTGCCTTTGTAAACAAGGCGGATCCCCATTCTGACAGATGACATGACAGATCTACTCTTCCCAGTCATCGGGAACAGTGATCTGTCATGTCCCAGGCAGCCCATCCCCCCTACAGTTAGAATACACCTAGGGGACACAGTTAACCCCTTGATCGCCCCCTAGTGTTAACCCCTTCCTTGCCAGTGTAATTTTTAAATTGATCAGTGCATTTTTATAGCCCTGTAATAATGTCACTGGTCCCCAAAGTGTCATTTCGGGTCACATTTGTCCTGTGCAATGTCACACAACAACAATAAAAAAGTCCCTAAAATCTATCCCATAGTTTTGTAGACGCAATAACTTTTGCGCAAACCAATCAATATATGCCAATATATGCGATTTTGGTAAAAAAAAAAAAAAAAATGTAGAAGAATATAGATTGGCCTAAACTGATATATAAATATATAATTTTTTTATATGTATTGTAGCAAAAAGTAAAATGGTTATTTTTTTTCAAAATTGTTGCTCTTTGATTATAGCGCAAAAAATAAAAACCGCAGAGGTGATCAAATACCACCAAAAGAGAGCACTATTTGTGGGGGAAAAAAGGACGTCAATTTTGTTTGGGTACAGCGTCGCACGACCACGCAGTTGTCAGTTAAAGGGACACAGTGCTGTATCGAAAAAAATGGCCTGGTCATTAAGGGGCAAATCCTTCCGGTTCTTAAGTGCTTAAAATGAAATGCATTTTTCTGGATATGTTTGTTCTGTCTCTCACTGTTCAATTAAACCTGCCATTAAAATTATAGACCATTTCTTTATCGTTATGTACAAAATTAAGCATGGGATTAAATGCTTTTTTTCCCCTCACTCACGCTACAGCCTCAGTTCGTAAGGGGTAACATAAGTTTAGACATTGGTGGAAGGGGCAGACAACCAGCTCTGCCAGACCCTATCAAATTTTTTTTATTTTGGACCAGCCCATCTCCCCCCCCCCCCAAACCTCCTGAACGGGTAATCCCACATGTCCTCCCAGTCTTCTGCCTCTAAATCTGGAACATCTTCTACCCACCTCTCCCTGTAAGGTGGGGCCACCAGGGAATAATACCTTTTTTGTAAACCTCTGAGTTTTTTTCAAGGAGCCATCTGTGCGCAACTGAGTTGGCTGAGTTTCTATACGAAGGTAGCCAAACTGCGTAACAATAGCATGGCTCAACTGTAGGTATCTGAAAAAGTAATGGTTAAGGAAGAGCAAATTTTGACATGTTCATTAAAGGTTACCCTCCATTATGTTCCTGAATACTTTGACCCCTTTAGTGGCCTATATTGCTGGGTCAGGCAAAGCGGCAAACTGTGGGAGCCAGGGTTTTAGCCAGAGTGGCTAAGCAGGAGAGATGCAAGGCACTCCTGAATGCAGAATACTCTGGATTTGCCCCCCGTGCCTGAATTGTTTTCATGGAACCAGTGAGAGATGAAGCAAAATGATTTCCTCTATGAACCAAAAACTTTCTTAAGATCCTAAAAGTACAGCTTCAAGCATTGAATCTCTGTCCATCCAGCAGTTATCTGCGTGAAAACGCGATCTGGCTATTTGAAAAGGTCAGGTAATGCTACACCCCCATGTCCCCAGGGTCATTCAAGGGCCTTAATTTCAATTCTAGAGTGAGGAATTGCTTTGAATATTAAAAGAATTCAAGCAGAATCATAAAGTGGAACTAAACACATTGATTTAATGGTTTAAAAAAAATTCACCTTTCTGGAGTGCCTAGATTGTTAACTGTCACATTTGATTGTGTACTCAACCAAACTGTCAAACCATCAAATGGCTGGTGTCATAACTGATTGCACTTGCAGCGCCATGGCAGTTGCAGATCAAACAGAAGCAGCTGCCTTGGCTGTAAAGGATATGAGGGTTTAACTCCGCTTTAAGAGTGTCAGCAGATCGGCCTCTACAAATTTGACAGTGCCTAAAAATGAAGAGCAACCGAGCATGTGCAGAACAGGTTAAAACAGTGCATTGCCAGATTTTAAACATTTTGGCACTTATTTTTAATGTATTACGGAGCTATTCCTGCAAAAGGGGCCAGCGTGAAGTGATTTATCAAGACTTCATTTTCTGACCTAAGGCTGGATTCACACTGATTAGGTTTGCCGCATTGCATATAATTTGTATAGGAATCTCACCAGATGCCTGTACAAGTGACATGCAAATTCAGTGCGGTGCAAGTTGAGCCATACATTATGTATGGCTCAATTCGCACTGGATCCGCACCAAAAACGTGCAGGACCCCCAGGTGTGCACCAAGCCTAAAGTTCCACTTTAATTTGTTAAAGTGCAGTCTTGGCCTTCCCTGCATTTAAACCTTTTTTTGGATTTTATCATGTCAGTGAAGATTAGTAGCATGCTAGGAAGACTAGGTCTATGCAGTACCACACTATAACCAGCTTTGCTTTATTTCTGCAATACTTGCATGCTGTCTGTGAATTCAGAGCCTTCCTGCGTCTACACTGAAGTACATTTACTTGGGCGGAACTCTGTTTACGGTATTTAACTTGCAGTGTGTTAGTTGTTTCATGTGACCACACCCTTTCCTCTTGAGTAAAACAGTGTTTATATGACCAGCAAAACATAATTACTATTATATGTGTATAACCAGCCATGTTTAGGCATTTCTTCATAAAATGGTCTGTAAAATCTTGCTTGTTTTAGGTTTATATGGCTTACCTACACAAAACAATATTGCTTTGTTGCAATGCATGCTATGCTTCTGTGGTGCACAATGATTGTGCCCTACTTCTCCTATCTTAGCTCTTGTTTTATGTATATTTATCATTTTTTGGAAGTGGGATTGTCGTCCAGCAAAACTTCAACTTATGTTGTAAAACGATCTGGAAAATAACAATGTTTTTAGATTTTCTCTAAGTTGTGTGATGAAGGCTGCATTTAGAAAATGGAATGGCAATATAAATGGAAATTCTAGAAGGTTGTTAAAATTACATAAATGTTCATAAATGTTAGTGCAATACCTGCAATGAAAATACCAGTGTTTTTAAACGGTGTTGTAGAAAAGTAAGGCACAGTTGGTAACTCTTGTCTGTATCCTGGCAAAGGGACACTTATTCTAAATAGCAGTACTTAAAACTCCCACTCCAGGCAAATACTTTTTTTGTCAAGCCCTTTTTTTACCCACATCTAACCAATCCTGTTGGGTACCTATTTTCTGGCTTCACAAGGTGAGTGGGGGAAAAAAAGCCTAACACCCTCTTTTAGGTCCCTTTATACTGCGGTTGATACAGTTCTGCTATGCCACCTTTGAGATCATCAGTCCCCTGCCATGCCCCTTTTTTTTAAAGTCCTCTTCTCTCTTATGAGAGGGCTCTGCTACAGCCCATTCGCTTAACAATTGTCCACATCAGAAAGGCACTGATTTAGACAACCTTAGATGGTCCCAAAGCAGGAAGTAGTTTGTAAGCTCTAATGAGCAGGGCCCGCTGAGTCCTCTTGTACCAAATTGTAATGTACCTGTAATGTCTGCCTTCATTTTGTTAAGCGCTGCACAAACTGTTGGCGCTTTATAAATCCTGAATAATAATAAACCAAAAAAAAAGGCTTGGGGCTGAATTGTCACATACTGTTTTGTACAGGTATTTTTCATTTACTCATTTTTATTTTTTTTATTGAATATTAGACTTTACGCAACAATGTAGGTCCCTTTTCCAGTAACTTAATGCCTTCTAATTTAACAGCTTGTTGAATGGAGCTCAGTAGCTTAAGCTGAAATTACATATGCTGGGGCACTAATACAGCTGACCTTTATACTGGCTGTGAAAGAGCACAGAGGCTGCCCAGTTAAGTTGGTTATTTGGGGGTTGTGGAGTTCACAGAATCAGTCATTTTTGCCCTGCATGGGCAAGATGGCAGTGGGTCTATGACGTGTTTTTAACTTTTGCTTATGTTGGAACCCCCCTTCCATTAAATTGACTTATTAAAGCAGGAAATGCCCGATGAAGTTTATTTAAAATCTAGAATGCTCGGATTAATGTAATTGGCACATTTTTAGGGGTCCTGTTTTCAATCCTATGATTGTGATCCCTCCCATGTTTTCTCCTCTCTGGCCACTTTTCTTGCTCTCCCCCTTTATAGCCCAACCCCAGACTCTGTGCTCTGCCCCTTCGCCAAATATACTGCCTGGGGGCCTTTTGACATATAAAACTTAAAACCTGGAGATGGGCTTTTAGTAATAAACAAGCGTAATTGCTTTGTCTTCCTATCTTAAGAGCTGTGAGAATCTTTAGTTAGAGGTGGTTGAAAGGAATAAAAATGAGCAAATAGCATTTTTTTTGAAAGAAGGACCCATGGAAATTGGATTTTTTTTATATTTATCTTGCGGTTCTACCACAGCATCTTCATCTCTGCTGTTGCTTGTGTGAACTTTGCATTTATGCAGCTATGAGAGATGATGACCCCCACCTTGTTTTGTGCCTTGTTTTGAAGTGGCTTGTTTTTGTCTGTCTGATCTCAGGCTAATGAAGCACAGTGGATAGAAGTCCCCTTTGCAGAAATCTGGGCTCTTGTGCTAACTTGACTAATCCATTTGGACACGTAGTATTGAACTCTTGAATAGCTTTTTAGAGTATGCTTGAGTAACTTTGCTAGTCAAAAACAACACCCTTTGTACTATGATTCCCTTGCCCCCACTGCAGATGAACAAGCAGCTGAATTGTGCTTTGTGGGTGTACAGAGAAGTGTCAGTTTGTGTTATCAAAAATGAGGATCGTTGAAGGTGGTGGGTGTGCGCATTTAGATAAGTTTACCTCCTAAATATGCACAGACTGCAGTACTGATGATCTGGGCTGTAGAGATGGCATACCGTACCGCAGGGCTTGACAAATTTGCTTTGAATTTAGAAGCCAGCTAAAGTTTGGAGCCTGTGGTTTTTTTTTTTTTTTTTTGGCTAGCAAGGCTTGGTTTTTGCCGACGGATGTGCTAGATCTTGGATTTACATATGGATTGGACTGGTGTCGGGCATTCTACTGGGTTGGGACAGCTTTCTCACTGGGTGTTTTTAGGGAATGCATGTCCCTTTAGGGCTCTGAGTGTGGGGATTTGACGCTTTGGGTATTTGGGGCTGGGGTTTTTGGTGTGTGTGTTGTGTGGCATGCTGTGGAGCTGGACTCTGCTCATCTCCCTGCTCTTCTCCAGCGTAGGGTTGCCACCTTTTCGTCAATCCAATCCTCAACACTTAATGGCGCACAGCATTTTTTCTTTCTGTAGTATATGTGTAACTCAAGAATAAAAAAGCCCTGAATTTAGCTCAACAACCTCCGCACTAGACAATGCAAACTCTCACAGCCCACCGTACCTCTCAATAAAGCAAAAAGTTTAATAGTATGAAAAAGTTATAGAAAGCTACATGTAAAAACAGAAAAGCTGCCAACAATCCACTGTGGGCTGATTTTTCCCCTAAACAAATCACCTGCTATCCACGCCAGGTGCCAGGACGATGAGAAAGTTATAGAACGTTGCATGTAAAAACACACATGACAAGTCTGTGGGGTCCTTGTGGAGTGCATAGTCTGGACTATGCACTCCACAAGGACCCCACGGGATTCTCGTTGGTAGCCCAGTGCTTTATAGACTGTGAACCTACTTTTGGTGGGAGGGAGTCTAGGATACAGAGTGATCCCACTTTTGAATATATGAAAGACATTCTACTTTTACATCTTGTTCCTGACATTTGAACCTCCTCTAGACCACTATTACCAGCTTCTGGATACATTTAATCCAGTGTTTGATTGCTTTCACCATTGCCATCAGTCTGTGCTCATTTGGAGTTGGGATTTTGGTGCAACATCCAAGTTTTCTGTGGATCATCTTTAATGCATTACCTCACAGGACAATTTTGCCAACTACCAGGGTGTATTATTCCATCAGTGTTTCTTCCTCCAAGTAGCTTAGTGCTTACTGTATTTTTCTGTGTATAAGACGCTATTTTTCCCTAAAATAATAGACTGAAATTCGAGCGGCATCTTATACGCGATCAGTCAGCCTGGGAGACAGCCGCGTCGCTGCCCATAGCTTGTCAAACGGCTTCCCCCAATCACGAGCCGTATGTTACTGATGTCAGGTGGAGAGCGTGCAGATGCAATCCTGTTGGAGGTGGAGAGTGCGCAGATGCAACAATGACCGGAGTGTTCTGAACCCAAGATGTCAGAAAATAATAAAAGTAAGCGATGGTCTTACTCTGCAAAATTCAAACCAAATGTAGCCAGCTATGCAAAAAAGCATGGAAATGGAGCTCTAGAGAAACAGTTTGGACCTCCCTCCACTGAGTGTATGATCAGAGAGTGGAGAGAACAGGAAAAACAACCCCTGCATAATATACTGGTATTTAAACGTTGCCTGCGGCAATTACTGAATAAAAATGTGTTCTGTTTTACCTATGTTTAATATATTGATTTCTTAACTGGGTTGGAAAAGTGGGGGGGCGTCTTGTACATGGGGCGTCTTATACACGGGAAAATTTGGTATAAAGACATTACATGTAATGCATACAACATAATAGCACATGTGTACCAGCTGCAGTAAAAAAAAAATTGCTAACAGCAAATAGAAAAAAACAGTTCAGCGCGCTAGGTGATATTTAATTAATATATGACAGTCCCGTTAAATGGTAGTATTCAAAGGTGCTTGTGCTCAAAGATACATCCGTGCTCAGACTGGTTGCCCCACATAGATGTAAACTCACCCCTAGGTGTTGACCAACTATCTTTTAGTATGGTCATACAAGCATGTGGGGAGACCTCTGAAGATATCCCTTGTTGACGGTTCTTGGAGTGGATATGCCTCATGAAGATGGAAAAGGATAAAGGAGAAACCTCATTGCGCAATACAGTTTTAAAAGGTTTATTAGTAAAAAATGGTTACACTCACATGTACAGGTGCCTATCCACCTGGCGTGAATAGCAGGTGATTTTGTTTAGGGGAAATCGTCCCACAGTGGATTGTTGACAGCTTTTCTGTTTTTACATGTAGCTTTCTATAACTTCTTCATACTATTCAACTTTTTGCCTTATTGAGATGTACGGCGGGCTGTGAGTTTTTTGTTTTGTCTAGTGTAGAGGTGGTTGAGCTAAATTCAGGTTTTTTATTCTTGAGTTGCACATATGATTTTTGCTGAAAGCTCCCACTCATATCCTTCTCCCCCTCCCCATCTATTTGAGGACACATTACATACTTTATTTTTATTGACATTGGTATAAATCGGCTTTACCTTGAGGGTTCTTTCTTTTGAGTGTTGCTTTCTGTAGTATACACCATAGGATTTTTAAAAGACCTGGGACACCTTTTGGGTGCCCAAGGAGAGTAGAAATGCAGCATGCTGAGCGAGCCACCATGAACAGTGGGTATGGCCACCAGCTCTGTGCCACACGCCCTATAATCCTAGCTCTTTGACCCTTTTCCCTTCTCCCCCAGAATGGTACATACTAGAGTTGCACAATTGTTAAAAAATCACGATCTTGATTCAACCCCCCTCACGATCTTAATCCGGCATTTCCACGATTCATTCATGTAACAAGTGGAGAGTTGTTCTCTGCTCACTCACAGCTGTCTAAAAAAAAAAAAAAAAAAAAAAAAAAGCACCACCCAGCAAATGATTTTTACCAACATTGCTCAGCGCTGGGCGACATTGTAACATTTACTTCTTTCAGATGAAAGGGATAAACTTCCGTCTGTAAATGAGGTCAGTTTAACCACTTAAAGACCAAGCCTTTTTCAGACACTTGTTGCTTATAGGTTACTATCTGTATTTTCAATTACTTGGGACCCCCCGAACATATATCAGTTTTTTTTTATTTTAAAGCAGAGACCCTAGAAACCCCTAACCTAAACCCGAGAAAAAAAATGGTGGTCCTTTCAATATTTTGTCACACTGTATTGCGCAGCGGTCTTTCAAATTTTTGTGGAAAAAATACACTTCAATGAATAAAAATATGCTAAACAGTAAAGTTAGCCCACTTTTTTTGTATAATGTGAAAGATGTTACGCTAAGAATCGTGATCTTTATTTTAAGCAAAACGAAATAGTAATTATTTTCCAGAATCGTGCAGCTTTAATACATACCCAGCCCCCCCCCCCCTTCCCAGAATGGTACATGAACCAGACTGTGCCCCCCTCTTCAGTATTTGTACATTCCTAGCTCTCTACCTTGTCCAGAATAACCCATACCCAAGCTGTGCCCCCTCCCCCCACCTCGATAGTGGAAAACCCTCCATACACCTTTTTATAGTGGTATGTCCCCCTATTTTCTCCAGGATGGTACATGCCTAGTTCTGTCTCCAACCTCCCTTCCATAGTGGTACATAGCTAGTACTGTGCCCTCTATCCGCTCTATAGTATTATAGATCTAGCGGTGTTACCCCTCCTTCCCTGGAATGTTACATGCACAGCTCTGTGCCCTTCCACCTCACCCGGAATGGTACATGCCCAACCCTGTACCTAGGCTCTTGCAAGACATGATTCTGATAGAAAGAAGCACACAGACCCCAACCCCTTCTCTGCCAATCAGACGTGAAGGCTCACGTAACTGACTGCTTCCAGTCCATGCCCGGCACTGGAGTGGGGATGGCGGTGACCTTGCAAAGGGGTGGTCACATCTTTGATGAATAGCTGTGGGCTTTTTACCTACTGATCACACCGCTATTTTTTTTGGTAGAGTCTGCTGAACAAATTGGTTTTTGGTCATTTGAAATGACTACGAGCCGAGTGGGAAATGCAGCTGACATTAAGGCATACTGACCTGGCCCGCTGGAAATGGTTTTGTGCCTCCATATGCCTTCTATGTCAGCGAGAGGGTTTGGGTTCCTTATTGACATGCTCAAAGGAGATCTATGGTTCCAGCATACGTTTCATTTTATAAGATCAGCATTGTAACAGTAATACAAAGACTAGTTATTGACAATCCAATATAAGCTTGTGTGAAAAATCTCCTTTTGTGTTATGAATGCTGCTTGTCATCATTCCACAACTTCTGGTTGTGGAATGATGGCCAGCAGACAAGCAGCATTCATAACGTCTCTTCTCATCGCTTCTCTTCTCTGTTCATTTCTTTGGCTTACTTTCAATTTTTTTAAGGATGTGTATATATCCCACAGTACATTGCCTGCAACCAGTGATACTTGTACTAACTCCACCTTCTGAAACTCCTCAACACCTCATTCAGAAGAAAGGCTCTGTGAAATGTTTGACACAACAGTGCCTACTCAAAGCGTGTATTGAATCTGTATCACAGAATTCAAGGAAGTAACTATTTGGGGATCTTCAGAGCCCATTCACACAGGGGCAACACGACTTCCAGCGCGACTTTGGGAGGCAACTTGGACACGACTTGAGTATGAATCACAGCACGACTTGGGGCAACTTACAGCACAACTTGAAGTCGCCTCCAGGACAGGGAACTTTACAAGTGGCCAATCGGAGCTTATCAGCTGTGTGTGAGAAGGAGGGGGCTGGCTGTTTAGTGGAGGAAATTACTTTCTGTTTCCTTTCTGCTTCCTGTAACGATGCCTCAGTATGAACAGTGACCTGACTTGGAGGCAACTTCCATTGAAATCAATGGGTACAAGTCGCCTTCTAGTCGGATTGAAGTAGTACTGGAACCTTTTTTGAAGTCGGAGTGACTGCAGTAGTGTGCATTAAGACTGATCCATTCACTTACATTGATTTTTTTTTTTTCATGTAGCGCAACTTGGGGTGACTTGAAGTCGGATCCAAAGTTGCCCCTGTGTGAACGGAGCCTAACAAAGCAAGTTTACAAATTTCAAGGTTGTTCAAATTTAATAGGAGTAGGTTAAAATTGAAATTCGATGTGGAAATGAATATAATTGTACATTTTGACCATAAATATGCTTTAAAATTGTTAATGTATTTTTACCTTTGCAGCCAAATTGGGATGGCATCTACTTTATATTTGTTATGTTTCCATTAACCTAGCAAAACATGAAAAAATGTAAATATTGTTGCATATTTTTTTTTTGCTTTTTGAAAACTTCATAATGTAGCTCAGTGAAGCTGGCCCCCATACAATCGGCACAAATAAAAGCTCAAGTGTATTTCTTTAGTGCTACATTTATACTGCTTTTATTTTTAGGATATTAGCATTGTTTTTTTCCAGAATATGGCATCACTTAGCCCCCCTACAACAGCCAAATGGCACGAAACCGGGCTGGTTAGTTAGTGCCGCGTTTGTGCTGTTTAATCTTCCGTTCTATCTTTTATCGTTTTTGCGTTAATGATTTATTAAAGGTCACCAAAGATCACTCAGCCCCCCCTACAACACCCAAATGACACAAAACTGGTCTCGTTGGTTAGTGCTACGTTTTGTGCTGCTAAAATTTTTATTTGTGCTGTTATGGTTTTTAAGTTATGCAACAGTTTTTTTTTTTTAATTTTTTTTTTTTTTTTTTTTTTCCTTCAAACCCTACTCAATTTGCCCCCCCCTACAATCAGCACAAGTAAAAACTCAAGCGTGTTTCACCAAAAGTCACTCAGCCCACCCAGCCCCATGGCCTGGCTCTGGTTCCCCGACATCCATAAGTCGTAGTGCTTCAGAAGCGTGCCAATTATTTGGATGTTTTTTCTCTCACACAATTCACTGGAAATGTGAACATGTAGATCCCCTGACAGCATTCTTTTTGATTTGCCAGAATGAAGATTTGCTTACTTCTCCCTTTATTTATTTATATATATATATATATATATATATATATATATATATACACCCCCCCCCCCCGCGATCGCGTTGGGCCGCGCCGGTAATTGAGGCCCTGGCTTTGCGGCCTACTGCAGTCCTATGGTTCCTTCTGCAATCGGGCGCCCTCTGGTGGTGGCCGTTGGTATGACAAGACATCCACCAATGCTAATGGAGCTTCCCCTGCCTGTTTTCACTGCCTGCTCATCTCCTTCCCTTTACTTATAACCCCCAAACATTATATATATTTTTTCTTCTAACACCCTAGAGAATAAAATGGCGGTCATTGCAATACTTTCTGTCACACCGTATTTGCGCAGCGGACTTACAAGCGCACTTTTTTGGGAAAAAATACTTTTTTTAATTAAAAAATAAGAAAACAGTAAAGTTAGTCCAATTTTTTTATATTGTGAAAGATAATGTTACGCCAAGTAAATTGATTCCCAACATGTCAGGCTTCAAAATTTCGTCCGCTCATGGAATGGCGACAAACCTTTACCCTTTAAAATCTCCATAGGCGACGTTTAAAAAAATTCTACAGGTTGCATGTTTTGAGTTACAGAGGTCTAGGACTAGAATTCTTGCTCTCGCTCTAACGATCGCGGCGATACCTCACGTGTGGTTTGAACACCGCTTTCATATGCGGGCGCTACTCACATATGCGTTTTGCTTCTGCAAGCGAGCTCGGCGGGACGGGGCGCGTTTAAAAAAATTATTTTTTTTTCTTATATATTTTACTTTTTATTTTTACACTGTTTAAAAAAAAAAAAAAATTGTGTCACTTTTATTTCTATTACAAGGGATGGGGCACATTTAAAAAAATTATTTTTTTTTCTTATAAACTTTTTTTTTCACTGTTCTTTAAAAAAAAAAAAAAAAAAAAAAGTCACTTTTATTCCTATTACAAGGAATGTATCCCTTGTAATAGAAAAAAAAGCATGACAGGACCTCTTAAATATGAGATCTGGGGTCAAAAAGACCTCGGATCTCATATTTACACTAAAATGCATTAAAAAAAAAAAAAAAATTGTCATTTGAAAAAAAAATAATAAAATGTCCCTTTTAAGAGCTATGGGTGGAAGTGACGATTTGACATCGCTTCCGTCCTGCAATGACTTGGAGATGGGCGGGGGGGGGGGCATCTTCCCCTTACTCGTCTCCATGTCAGGCCAGGGACAGATCCGGATCGCCTCCGCCGTTACCGACGGCCACGGTAAGCGGTGAAGGGCACCGGAGCGCAGCGGTAGGGGGGGGGCCCCTCTCCTGCCGCCGATAAAAGTGATCTCGCTGCGAATCTGCTGCAGAGACCACTTTTATCTGAAAGAGAACCGCCGGCTCTTGAAGAGAATACCGGGGTTATGGTAGCTAGCTGCTACCATAACAACGGTATTTCTCTTCAAAGACAGGACGTATATAGTCGTCCTGCGGGAAGGAAGTGGTTAATTAAAATGAATTTATTATCTCCCTGCTTGGCCCCTTTCACACGGGCTGTCTGATCAGGTTCGCCTGTCAGTTTTTCAGGCGGACCTGATTGGATCCTTAGCGGGAATATGTTGGTCTTGTGTCCCTGCATGGCAGGAAATAAAAGCAGTCACATTCGTTCTAGTCGTCTCTGTGTAAATTTAAGATTGGTTAATTTTTATATTGAAAATAAAGCTTTGTCGGTCGTTTAAAAAAAAAAAAAAAAAAAAACCTGGCTCCTAACTTTTTTAGCTGGCTCCTAGATTCCAAGCAAATTTGTCAAGCCCTGTATATGTATGTGTGTATATATATATATATATGTGTATATATATATATATATATATATATGTGTATATATATATACACACACACTTCACAGTTCAATGTTTGGTCATTGTTGCTTTTTTTAATATTTTCTGGCCAGGGTCCTGTTTTGTCTGCAGATTATATCTGTTTTAACCACATGCCGACCGGGCCATAGCCAAAAGACTGCTACAGCGCGGTTGGCTTATTCTGGGAGGGCGTCTATGGTACAGTAAGAGGGGAGAGATCGGGTGCAGCAGCGATGTGGGCTGGATGTGTACTGCCCACAGCGCTTATGTGTGCCCATTCCAGCACTCATCCATCCATCCCATCCATGCTTAGAAATACTCATTCATCCATCTATACTCGGCAATACTCATCCATCCATCCATGCTCAACCATCTATACTCGGCAGTACTCATCCATCCATCTATCCATCCATGCTCAGCCATCTATACTCAGCAATACTCATCCATCCATGCTCGGCCATCCATACTCAGCAATGCTCAGCTTTCCATACTCAGCAATACTCATCCATCCATACATGCTCAGCCATCCATGCTCAGCAATACCCATCCATGCTCAGCAATACTCATCCATCCATCCATGCTCAGCAATACTCATCCATCCATCCATGCTCAGCAATACTCATCCATCCATCCATGCTCAGCAATACTCATCCATCCATCCATGCTCCGCAATACTCATCCATCCATGCTCAGCAATACTCATCCATCCATGCATGCTCAGCAATACTCATCCATCCATGCATGCTCAGCAATACTCATCCATCCATGCATGCTCAGCAATACTCATCCATCTATCCATGCTCAGCAATACTCATCCATCCATCCATGCTCCGCAATATTCCTCCATCCATCCATCCATGCTCAGCAATACTCCTCCATCCATCCATGCTCAGCAATACTCCTCCATCCATCCATGCTCAGCAATACTCCTCCATCCATCCATGCTCAGCAATACTCCTCCATCCATCCATGCTCAGCAATACTCATCCATCCATCCATCCATGCTCAGCAATACTCATCCATCCATCCATCCATGCTCAGCAATACTCATCCATCCATCCATGCTCTGCAATACTCATCCATCCATCCATCCATGCTCAGCAATACTCAGCCATATCCAGCCATACCATCCCTACTCCGCCGTACCCAGCCATCCACATTCATGGCTCAACCATGCTTAGCCATCCCCATCCTCAGCTTATCCATGCCACTATAGTGCCTCAAAGTGTAATAGGTAGTCAAATTAGATTTGAAATGCATGCCCCTAGAACACCTTATGGTGCTCCTTGCATGTTGGGCCTCTGTATGTCACCAGGCTGTGTAAAAGTCTCACATGTGGCATTGCCGTACTCAGGAGGAGTAGGAGAATCTATTTTGGGGTGTAATTTTTGGTATGTACATGCTATGTGTTAGAAATATTGTATAAATGGACAACTTTGTGTAAAAAAAAAAAAAGAAAAAAAAATGCATTTTGATTTTATTTCCCCATTTTCCAAAAACTTGTAGAAAAAAAGACGACATGTTAAAAAGACTAATTTTTCCTCATAGATTATATGTTGGGGTGTTTTCTTTCCATAATGGGGTCATTTTTTGGGCGTTTTCATTGTCCTGGTGCTCCAGGGCCTTCAAAAGTGTAAGGGGTAGTCGAGAAATTATAACGCCTGATGGTGCTCCCTGCATGTTGGGCCTCTGTATGTGGCCACACTGTGTAAAAGTCTCACACGTGGTATCGCCATACTCGGGAGGAGTAGTAGAATGTATTTTGGGGTGTAATATGTGCTATGCATATGCTGTGTGTGAGAAATGTCCTGATATAATATGACACTTTTGTGAAAAAAAGAAAGAAAAAAAATCTTGATTTTGCAAAGAATTGTGGGAAAAAATTACAACTTCAAAAAACTCACCATGCCTCTTTATAAATACCTTGGAATGTCTACTTTCCAAAAAGGGGTCATTTGGCAGGTATTTGTACTGTCCAGGCTTGTTAGGGTCTCAAGAAATTACATGGGCCGTCAGTACATCAGGTGTGATCAATTTTCAGTGATTTGCACCCATAGCTTGTGGACTCTATAACTTTCACACCAAATGATATACACTGATTTGGATTATTTTTACCAAAGATATGTAGCAGTATAAAATTTGGCCAAAATTTATGAAGAAAATTCTTAATTTGCAAAATTTTATAACAAAGAATTATGTATTTTTTTTTTTTTTACAGAATTTTCGGTCTTATGTCATTTTTATAGTGCAAAAATACTGCGTTTATCGTGACTAACATTTTGGCTGCCCCCCACTCTTCCGCTGCCCCCCTCTCAATGTCCTCCTTTGTGAATGGACGGAGTCAGCTGACTCTGTCCATTCACATAACTGAATTCACATTCACATAACTGAAACATTGTAATCTCCTGTGATTACGATGTGTCAGTTTATGAATGGAGAGGAGCCGCTATCTTTTCTCCATTCATTCTCAGTGCAGCTGAGGCTGCAGAGAAAGGGACTGGGGAATCTCTATCCTCTGTCTCTTTCTCTGTCTCAAGGGGGAGATTTCAGGGGTCTGTTAAGACCCCTGATATCTTACCAAAGCCCCCCAACAGGGCTGATTAAAAAAAACAAAACACATATTGCAATAAATAATAAAAAAAATATTATTGTAAAAAATAATAAAGATGTAAATAAAAAAAACACACCGTTCACCCCCTCCTTCATATGATATTGGGCAGGATGTGAAGTGGTTCAAAATATTCTCCCCCCCTACCTTGTACCCCATGTAACAGTAAAAGCTATAGCTTTTGCAAGCTTATACTTACCAGTTAAAATCAGAACAAATATTTTCCCAGTTTGGTAACTGTACTCCGTTTTTTCTTTTCTTTTTTTTTTTTTTTTTTTTGCCCATTGTACCTTTGTGTGTAGACAGGCAAGGGTTGGATGGGCTAACCCAGAACACACTGTATACACATGGATGCATAACTAACAAACGCTTAACTACATCAATACGGGGCACTTTCACCCCCTTTCTGCCCGGGCCAATTTTCAGCTTTCAGCGCTGTAACATTTTGAATGACAATTGCACGGTCATGCATCACTGTATCCAAATTAAATTTTGTTTATTTTTTTCCCCCCACAAATAGAGCTTTCTTTTGGTGTGGTTTTTATTTTCTGCGCTATAAACAAAAAAGTGACAATTTTGAAAAAAACACAATTTTTTACTTTTTGCTATTATTATTTCAATTTAAAAAGAAAAATGAATTTTTTCCTCAGTTTAGGCCGATATATATTCTACATATTTTTGGTAAAAAAAAAAATCCCAATACGCGTATATTAATTGGTTTCCGTAAAAATTATAGCGCCTACAAAATAGGTTATTTATAATTTTTTTTTTTTTTTTTTACATTTTTTTTTATCAGAACTGCAACATTGCGGTGGACAGATCGGACACTTGACACTATTTTGGGACCAGTGACATTTATACAGCAATCAGAGCTATAAATGTGCACTGATTACAGGTCCACGTTCCTGCTCTGTCACGAGCAACCGCGGCCGCCGGGCACGCGCTTCGGCTCCCGAGTGATGCGGCGGGCGCCCCCTATACCGCTGGAAAGCTAAGGACATCATATGACACCCGCCTGGAATGGGAGAGCCACCTTGCGGGAGACGTATTACTATAGGCGGGCTGAGAAGTGGTTAAGCTAAATTAGTGCTTTCCCCCAGGGTACTGTATGCAGCGCTTACAGAGCCCGGTACAGAGGAGGAGCATTACAAAAATAAACTCCAGGCTGAGTATGGGGCCTAGCAAGGAACAATGTAAACATTTTTGCTACAACAATATGGATATTACAATTTAGAAAAAATGTACTGACTAGTGAAAAGTGTTTGTGTAACTTGCACTCCTCTTTCACCTGTTTCCATGCATTCTTAAACAACAAGACACCAAATACCGTATTTATCGGCGTATAACACGCACCCCAATTTAGGAGGGAATTTTAAGGAAAAAAAAACTTTTAGGAGGGAAGTTGAAGGGAAAAAAACTTACATTTAAATGCCCATCATTGCAGCCTTCCCAGTGCAGCCTTGCCCCAGTGCAGCCTTGTCCCCAGTGCAGCCTTCGATCCCCTGTCCCTGCCATCCTGGGCTTCAAAATCGCCGATCGTGATTTGAAAATGCCGGCGCCGAAATACACAGAGCCGGTCCTAGGCTCTTTCCGGCGGCTCTCGTTCACTTTCGGCTCTACTCGTAGTCCCGAGCGGAGCTATCCGAACCTAGCCGAGTAGGTTCGGATAGCTCCGCTCGGGACTTCGAGTAGAGCCGAAAGTGAACGAGAGCCGCCGGAAAGAGCCGAGGACCGGCTCTGTGTATTTCGGCGCCGGCGGTGCCATTTTCAAATCGCGGTCGGCGATTTTGTAGTTGTGACAGCTCGGGATCGCAGGGGATTGGCGTATAACACGCACCTGCGACTTTCCCCTGATTTTAAGGGGAAAAAAGTGCGTGTTATACGCCGATAAATACGGTATGTTCTTTGCCCTCTTTATATTTTATCCAGCAAACCAATAGATAAGTACAACTTGGAATTCTCCATTACATTTATTCAAGCATACATGAAAATCAGTTTTTTTTTTCACATGCACTCTTTTTGTATGTGAAAAAATGGTTTTAGACTGAAGTGCCGTTTTTGTGTGAAAAATGATTAGCACGTGATTCTCACATGTAGAGGGTGTGTGATCAAATATAATGTACAAGATCTCCAAAACCAAACCAACACAAATGTTATTTTTTTCACAAATTAGCACAAATGCAGCACAACTGAATGATGTATTTGTTATAATAACATAGGATGCCAAGTGGGTGGGGTTTGATCAAATAAAAACAAACTTTTACAATTAAAAAAATCAAAGCAGCACACATAATAATTTTAACAGCACAAACTCAGCACTAACCAACCAACCCGGTTTCATGTGTAGGGGGACTGAGTGACCTTTGGTGACCTTGAAATAAATGGTAAATAACTTAAAAACAAAAAGCTGTAGAACTGAGATTTAAACAGCAAAGTAGGCACCAACCAGCACGGTCTTATGTCTTTTGTCTCTTGTAGGGGGGCTTGGTGACCTTTGGTGACTTTTATTAAATCAACAACTGAAAAACTAACGGAGATAGAATGGAGAGTAAAACAGCACAAATCAACACAAATGTGGCACTAACCAACCAGCCCGTTTCATTTCTTTTGGCTGTTGTAGGGGGTGTCAGGGAAGGCATGCCCATAGCACAAATGATGTCTCCCGGTGCATACATAAGCCAAGCTCTGTGCCAGCTCATCTGCCACCAGCCAGTTCTGCCACATCCACCTGCTGACTGCTGCCACCACGCAGTCTGCTGGACTGATCACAGGCACTCATACCTCGCTGTGCACCCATGGCTGCTGTATCACCATCAGTGGCCCCTGAGCCAGAGCTCACTAAACCGGTACATGACAGGAGGGGGGGTGATATCATCATCTGAAAAGAACAATTGCTATTATCGCAGCACAAATTTTAATTTTTAGGACACAAAAAAGCACAAATGTAACGCTAACAAATGGTATGTTTGTTTTTAATATTTAATACCATGGGTTACAAAATGGGTGGGTGTTTTATCAAATAAAAACAAGCTGTTACAACTAAAAAAAACCTTAACAGCACAAATAAAAATTTTAGCAGCACAAACCACCACAAATGCGGCACTAACCAACCAGCCTGATTTGGTGACCTTTAATAAATCGTAAATAATGCAAAAATAAAGGATAGAACAGAGCTTTAAATGGCACTGACCAGCACAAACATAGCACTAACCAACCAGCCCAGTTTTGTGTCTGTTGTAAGGGGGCTGGGTGATGTCAGTCTGGAAAAAACAATTGCTAATATCTTAAAAATATAAAAGCGTCACAAATGTACATCTTTATGGCACAAAACAGCACAAATGTAGCACTAAAGAAACACAAGTTTATTTGTGCTAATTTCTGGGGGAGGGGTTGATTACGAAAAACAAAAAAAAAAACTTAAACCATGACAGCATACATAAAAATTTTAGTAGTACTAACCAACGAGACAAGTTTCGTGTCATTTGGGTGTTGTAGGGGGGGCTGAGTGACCTTTAATAAATCCTTAATGCAAAAACGATAAAAGATAGGACAGACAGTTAACCACTTCAGCCCCGGAAGATTTGGCTGCTCAATGACAAGCCATTTTTTTGTGATACGGCACTGCATCGCTTTCACTGACAATTGCGCGGTCGCGCGACGCTGCACCGAAACAAAATTGACATCCTTTTTTTTTTTTTCCCCCCCACAAATAGAGCTTTCTTTTGGTGATATTTGACTATCTCTGCGGTTTTTATTTTTTGTGCTATAAACAAAAAAAGTGACAATTTTGAAGAAAACACAATATTTTGTACTTTTTGCTATAGTATCCCATATATGTGTGTGTGTGTATATATATATATATTTTTTATTTTATATATATATATATATATATATATATATATATATATATATATATATATAGAGAGAGAGAGATATAGAGAGATATATATATATATATATATATATATATAGAGAGAGATATAGAGAGATATATATATATATATATATATATATATATATATATATATATATATATATATATATATATATAGATATATAGAGATATATATATAGATATATAGAGATATATATATATATATATATATAGATATATATATATATAGAGATATATAGAGATATATATATATATATATATATATATATATATATATATATATATAGAGATATATAGATATAGATATATAGAGATATATATATATATATATATATATAGATATAGAGATATATAGAGATATAGAGATATAGAGATATATAGATATAGAGATATATAGATATATAGAGATATATATATATATATATATATATATATATATCTATATATATATATATATATATATATATATATATCCTTTTTTTCCTCTGTTTAGGCTGATTTATGTATTCTTCTACATATTTTTGGTAAGAAAAATCGCAATACCGTATATTGATTGGTTTGCGCAAAAGTTATAGCGTCTACAAAATAGGGGGTAGATTTATGGCATTTTTTTTAATTTTTACTAGTAACGGCGGCGATCTCTATTTATCGGGACTAAATATTGCAGCGGACAAATTGGACCCTTTTGACACATTTTTGGGACCATTGACATTTTATACAGCGATCAGTACTATAAAAATGCACTGATTACTGTATAAATGTCACTGGCAGGGAAGGGGTTAACACTAGAGGGAGATCAAGGGGTTACTGTTCTCTAGGTGCGTTCTAACTGTAGGGAGGGGAGTGAGAGATCAGTGTTCATACTTAGTATGAACACACGATCTCTCTACTTCCCTGAAAGAACCGGGATTTGTGTGTTTACACACATAGATTTTGGTTCTCGCTCTGTCATGAGCGATCGCGGGTGCCCAGCAGTCATCGCGCCCACCAGGCACTCGCACTGGCTCTGGGCACATGCTGCGGGCCAAAAGGTGAAGCGACGTAAGGTAACGCCGTTTCGCCCAGCCGTGCCATTCTGTCGCAGTAAAACTTGCGGCGACTGGTCAGCAAGCAGTTAAACAGCACAAACGTAGCACTAACCAACAAGACCATTTTCGTGTCATTTGGGTCTTGTAGGGGGGCTGAGTGACCTTTGACCTTTAGTAAATCATTAATAACGCAAAAACCATAAAAGATAGAACGAAAAATTAAACAACACAAACGCGGCACCAACTAACCAGCCCGGTTGCATGCCATTTGGCTGTTGTGGGGAAGGGCTAGGTAATGTCAGTCTGGAAAAAAATAATTGCTAATATCTTAAAAATAAAAGCAGCACAAATGTAAATTTTTACGGCACAAAACAGCACAAACGTAGCACTAAAGAAATGCACTTGAGTTTTTATCTGTGCTGATTGTAGGGGGGCAAGCTTCGCTGAGCTTCAAAACTGTTATGTTTTCCCCTTCTATTTAATGGAAAGCGGGAGGCTGGGGGGCTATGTTTACAGTATTTAAAATGGAACAGTCTGTGTATAATTCTGCTCCAAAGAAACAATTGAAAGCTAAAAAAATCTTATACAGGACAGATATTCATAGCCACTGAGTTATAGGCTGCTACCTTCAGGCGATTGGACACGAGCAAAAGCTTTGCTGGATATATACTGTAAATATATATATATATATAATATATATATATATATATATATATATATATATATATATATATATATATATATATAAATATATGATGTGCTTCAATGGATCTTAGGAAGGGCGTAAGCTGACTAGCCCGAGACGTAATCCGTCCATCCATCCATATCTGAATCTACCTGTGTTTGAAACTGTGTAGGCATTTCGTGCCTGTGTTTTTGGATTATACTTGCTTTGTAAATCCCTACTGAACAATTTGAGAAATAAAGCAAAGAAATTTTTAAGTGCAGCAACCTCTTGGACTCTTTTTATATATATATATATATATATATATATATATATATATATATATATATAAATATATATAAATATATAAATAAAAATATATATATATATATATATATATATATATATATATATATATATAAATAAATATATATAAATATATATAAATATATAAATAAAAAAATATATATATATATATATATATATATATATATATATATATATATATAAATAAATATATATATATAAATAAATATATATATATAAATATATATATGTGTGTTTATAATACAATATATCTTGCCTGTGCCGCATTGAGAGAGCTGCGCTTTCAAATCCCTGGATGGCTGGAGTGGCTGCGGGGGTTCTGACAGCTGGGTGGGGAGGGTGGCCATTTTTCACTTCTCTTTTTTTTTTCTTCTGTATTATGGCCCCTTTCACACACGCGGACCGTTCAGATCTGCCTGTCAGTTTTTTTTTCAGGCGGATCTGAACGGTCGCTCCATACAGCTCTATGGAGTGTCAGATGTCAGCAGTGACATGTCTGCTGACATTCGTTCCGCTCCGCAAAATCCAGACGGATGGCTGTCCTATTTTTCATCTGTCAATGGGATCAGATGAAAATGGACAGGCAATCCGTAATAATCCGATTCCCCCCCCCGCAGCGGAGAGCGGACTCTCTGACAGGTCCGTCCCTGCACAGCGGGGATCAACGGAGCGATACCCACTGGGCAAGTGGAGTAGTAAAAACGGACAGCCCTGTGTGAAAGGGGCCTAAAGGTGAAGTAACACTTAAAGAGCTTGACCTTTTCTGATTTACAGTAAGCCTAGGTTCACACTGATGCAGTGCGGGATTCACAGCGATTCCTGTGAGTTACCTGCACCTCATCACAATTGCACTCCGTTAATGCAAACCACTGCAGGTGTCAATGTTAACAACACCCCAAAAACATTTGCAAAACGCAGTGCAATTGGCAGCATCGGATTGCATGGGTGTTAAACACCCATGCGATCCGATTCCAGTATGGCAAAAAAGTGCATGGAAAATGACTGGGCTTGAATTGCATGTGATTTAAACAGGAATGCAGTGCACTTCCAGTCTGAATCACATGTAGTTTGCCGCACCAGTGTGAACCTAGGCTAAATGTGTGCATTATCCCTGGGCTTCTGTATTGCCTCTTGTTATATATCTTTTTTTGTATATCATATATCCCTTACTGATTTAGTCACAATTTACTCATTATTTTTAGCGCAGGGGGCATCGTAGCATAGAAGCAGGTGCATGCTGTGCAGAGTCCTCTTTGGCAATCGGCACAGTAGTGACATGACCAAACCCCACTCCAAATCTTATATAGTAATTACAGAAAAGCAGTACCGGCAATCTCTCTCACTGCAGACATAGTTATGAGGCTATATTCCAAAAGAGTACCTTGGCACCCTTATGTACTAGGTAGTGCACAATACTATTTTTCAAGAGGAATTCAAGACAAATTTACGTGGATGCCTTTTTGATATTTTCTGGATGTTCCTTTATAATGTGGCAAATCTTCACTTTGAGTTCATGTCCACTTTAAAGCAGAAGTAAACCCACTGATTTAATGGTTTCCCAAACCGGTTACATTATAGGCATGCTGTGAACAGTTACTTGTGGTCCCAATGGAATTGTCAAGCCATCGAATTGCTGGTCTCATAACTGCTCAAATATGCAGCATCATGGCTACTGGCTAATCTAGCAGCTTTCTTGGGTATAAATGATGGGAGGGTTTAGTTCCACTCTTGGTGGTTCAGACATCGTAGTTGCACAATCCAGCAGTCTCACAATATTTGCTGGCAGAGTTTGAATCTAAACAAGAATGTTTTAGATTGTGCAGAAGGGTTCCTTTTTAGGCTTTTAAGCAAGATTGAGAAAGCTAGGCTTTCCAGATAATGCCAGCTTATAACTAGAAAACATCTATATAGTTTCTCCAACTTGTCTAATCGTACCTCCCTCGGAAATGATCAGGTGGAGCTGCCCCATGCCAGAATGGGGAAGTGACTTCTAAAGTCTATTGGCATTTTACTTTTATTTCTCTTAAACGCTTCTCATAAACCTTGCCGTTACTGACCTCTCCTTCTTAAAATGCTGATCTGTAGCGTTTTAAGTCCAGGATAAGGACCCTTCTGAAGTCAGTCACGTAGGATAACATCCAGGCACGTAGCGGTTGTAATGAGGAGGCAAACCACTGCAGACCCTGTAATTTTCTCTTGCAAAGTTTTATTTTAGTATTTGCTACTTTTAATAAAATGTATGGACTTTGTATTACAACTAAAATGACTAGCTGCATTGGTAACAAACCTTCTGACACATTTCCCTTTAATTTCAGGAAAGCCTAATGGAACTGGCACTTCAGATCGGACTCAGCTTTCTGGGATGTACAATGTTCGAAAGGGAAAGATGCAGTTACCTGTAAACAGATGGATGAGGCGGCAAGTGATCTTGTGTGGGACTTGTCTGATTGTTTCATCAGTGAAGGATAGCCAGGCTGGAAAAATGCATGTTCTTCCTTTGATAGGCGGAAAGGTACGTGAATTTTAGTAGTAAAAAAAAATCAAATCAAATAAAGCTCCTGTCCGCTCCCAGGCACATGTGCAGAATCTATCTTCATAAGTCTGGTATGCACATGTGGGTCTGGTGGGCTCCTCAAGTCAGGTGCCAGCACAGCTCGCATGCTGCACAATGTTAGACATGGACAATCCAGACGGCTACACTCCAACACTTCACGTTATTTGGTATAAACATTAAAACCAAAAAACAGATGGAACAAGCACAGTAGGGAACAAGCAGGTGGACTTGTTTTGCGCTGGAGTTGGCGCTTAATCCTTACCCAGGGGGTCCGAGTAACAAACGCCATTTTTTGTGAAGGAAGACAGCTGTCCTTAAATGTTAAAATTGGTGTTTGCTACTCGGGTCCACTGGGTAATGATTAAGCACTGACTCCGGCGTGAAACGCGTCTACCTGTTTGTCCCCCACTGTGTTGGTTCCATATTTTAATTACCGTATATACTCGAGTATAAGTCGTTCAGAGTATAAGTCGAGGCCCTAATTTACCACAAAAAAAATGGGAAAAACTTATTGACCCGAGTATAAGACGAGGGTGAGAAATGCACAGCTACTGTAAGTGGAAAAGAGGGTCAACAATGCCCATTTGCAGCATCACTGTGCCCATTTGCATGCCTCACTGTGCCCATTTGCAGCCATAGGTCCCCTGAACTTCAAACTTGGTAGTTTAGGGTTCCTAGATGCCCCCTAGCTGCAGCCAAAATTTGGGGTCTCTGAACCCAAAGGGTCCCGAAATGACATTGCTGCAGATGGACACAGTTGACCGAATTTGGGGCCCTGTATCTTGGGGCCACTTAGTGCTAAGAACCCCAAATTTGGTGTGCAAACCCAGTGGAACTAGCACCATAAAATTTCCAAAGCTGGGGTTACTAGTACCAAGTTCCACTGGGTTTGCACCCCAAATTTGAGGTTCCTAGCACCAAGTGGCCCTGAGATATGGGGCCCCAAAGTTGGTTCAGAAAATGTCAAGCACTTTTCTGCAGCAGAGAATGACATTTTCCGAACCGATTTTGGGGCCCCGTATCTCGGGGCCACTTAGTGCTAGGAACTCCAGCTTTGGATATGTTGTGGTACCAGTTCTACTGGGTTTGCACACCAAATTTGGGGTTCCTAGCACTGAGATACGGGGCCCAAAGTCGGTTCGGAAAATGAAATTTTTTGCTGCAGAAAAGTGCTTGACTCGAGTATAAGTCGAGGGGGGCACTTTCAGCACAAAAAAATGTGCTGAAAAATTCGACTTATACTCGAGTATATACGGTAGTTTTAATGTTTATACCAAATAAAGTATATTGTTGGGGTGC
This sequence comes from Lithobates septentrionalis, assembly GCA_037952835.1. Classification (NCBI taxonomy): domain Eukaryota; kingdom Metazoa; phylum Chordata; class Amphibia; order Anura; family Ranidae; genus Lithobates; species Lithobates septentrionalis. Next base: position 1,015,202 of record JBBDGP010002340.1, read on the forward strand.
ATCCATCCAGATTTTCCTTGTCTTCCATGGACGACTTCCATTTTTTCTTCTAATTTCTGCCTTGCTTTTCAGTGCTGCTTTTACCCCATCCTGTCAGCCAAGTCTTCTGTTTTTATAGCTGGATTTAGTGGTATGCTGGTATTGGGGATGTGATGGTGGATAAATAAAAGTCCCCTTCACTCTGCCCACAGACTGCCCAAGTAACTTCACACAAGAACTAACATCCCAATGCATGATGGGATTTGTAGCTCCTAATGAGTCATGGAGAGCTGATGTGCAGTGTAACTGTGTTCACTCTCGCATAGCCCGGGTAGATGACAAAAGAAGTCTCTTGGCCTTTGTGGCCATCTTGTCCCAGGACATTGCAGATGTTGGTCTGAAACATTGTCTCCAGAGAATACAAACTAGTTTCTACACTACTTCATGTAATCACATATGCCAATGCCTCTGCCAAGATTTGCAAACCTACACGTGGCTTTTGAGCAGCTCTTTTTCCAAGGTGTTATAACCATGCTCCCAGGGGGGAAAGATTTCAGGGCTTTTATTACAACCTGTTCACTGTAAATGAGCAATCTGTCATATACTGGATCTAAAGACTTTCAACCAGTACGCTTGAGTTAAAAAAAACTATGGGGATCATATTTTTAAATTCATTTTAAAGCCTACTTATCTAGATGAATGCAGCATCAATCCGATGCTGTATCTGTCCCCCGCCGGCTCTAACACTGAGAACCGAGCACTCAAACCCTGCCGATCGCTCGGTTCTCAGAGCTTCCTGAGCAGATCTGATGACAGTCAGTCACTGGCTTTCTGCTTGTGGCCCCCCATTCCCCACCATATGGTCGGGATCTTGCCCGAACCTGGACCGGATCTAACGCCAGCCGACCGCAGGATTCAACCCAATATATACTGAAAACGGGTCACAGGAGTGCAGTTCGTTCTGCACTCCTGTGATCCACAGGAGAAGTACAGCCAAACAACCTTCGGCTGTATCTCTCCTGTTAAGAAATTCAGTATGGAATCAACACAGTCAGTCATTGCTTCCCTCTACCAGGGCGATTTTGTGGGTTCTCTGCACATAAAGGATGTGTATTTGCACATCCCCTGTCTTCCTAGCACATCAATGCTAACTGCATTTTGCTGTGGGCGTATAAATTTACCAGTTTTGTGGCTTTTCTCTTTGGCCTGTCCACTGTACCTCAGGTTTCACCAAGTTGTCAGCCACGATTCTTGCTCTGCATCGATTTCTGTGCATCCACTGTGTGTGATATATGGATGACCACCTTTTGAGAGAACAGTATGTGAATGTTCTATCAGCCAATGTCTGACAGACTGTGCAGATCCTTCAGAGGTTTGAGTAGATGATACTAAATCTCCAGAAGTCGCTGATGCAACCATGTTGTCATTTGGAGTATTTGGGCATGCTCCTGGATAGGGCTCTGTCTAAGCTTTTCTTCAGGACAAACTTCCTTTCCTTGCTCAGTCAGGAGCCAGCTAAACCTGTTTTTTCATAAGGGATTTGGGCTTGACAATGGACTCCTTTTGAAGCTGTCCTTGATGCCCAATATTATTCCTGACTGTTGTAACTCAACATTTTAAAAGCGTTGGGAAAAGCAAAACTCAGTCTCTCGCTCGCTGCAATCTAAACTGGACCTCCAAAACCAGGGACTTGCTTTGGCCTGATGGCTCACACATTCGGAGCTGTAAATGGAAAATCCTTCATTCTGATTGGTCTGAAGGGTTTTCAAAACAAATGCTAGCCTGTCAGGCGGGAGTGTGGAGGCCCTCTACTTGGTCATTGGAGGAAGCTCTTTTCCAAATCAATATTTTGGAGTTCAGAGCAATTGTGTTTTTGCCAGCACTGGACCCCTTGACTGTGAGGTCATCAGACCATGATTCACTCGCTATGGTGGTGGACCATATCTGGAAGAAACTGGAAGTCTTGCAGCTATCTTAATATCGGTGTAACCTAAAACCTGCTAGGAGAGGTGAAGTCAGCTTTTAACTTAGTTTCTCAGTTGTGGGATGTACCCTTGTTTATCAGACTGTGTGCATGTTTACTTTCCTTTGGCCTTTCTTCTTGTTGGGAAGATCTTGTTTTTAACTGAACCCAACTAGGGGATACACTTGATGATGGAAACATTAGGCTACATTGGTTGACATCATATCATACTGACTGAAATTTTTTTTAAGCAAATGACAAAGAATAAATGAAGAAAGTGGGTGCTGGACAATGTGCATTAGTTATCCGTAGCAAAGGTGTAAAATGGGACTCTTTGGCTGTTTATCTGCACGTGTGGGGCCTTTTTAATGTGCACAATTACTTTATATAACTGAATAAAGGAAATCTATGGTCACATCGTACATTTTCATTTTAGAACTTGTGATGGCAGTACAAACAATAGTTATATTTGACTATACAATATAAGCTTACTTGAAAAATCTGTGTTGTAATTGCTGCCTGTCTGCTGGCCATATTTTTCCACAACTTCCTGGATTCCCTATATGCTTTTCAGCTTCTTGTCTGCTGTTTTACTTTCAGTTTCTAACAACTACAAATCCCATGGTACCTTTATTACAACTAGCAGCATTTCATGTACTGACTGGCTCCTGAAACTTATCTCGGCTCCTCTGTAGTTCAGAAGGCAGACTCTGTGAAATATGTGACACAACAGTGCCTACTTACAGGGCATAGTGAATACGTGTCACAGAATTCAAGGGACTGTGTGGGGATCTTCACAGAGTAGGTTTACAAACTTCAAGATCATTCAGATTAAAATGAATAGGCTAGGAATGTTTTTTAAATACAATGTGGAAATGGATAAACAGTCATGTTGAATACTAAATCTATTGATCTATATCTGGCTAAGAAATTTCTTACTAAAACGGTTTTTGTCTGCGTTTGTGGGTTTCTTAAGCAAAACCTTTTTTTATTTTTTTTATTTTTTTTTCCCCTTTCTTGTTTAGGTGGAAGAAGTTAAAAAACATCAATACTGTTTGGCTTTCAGTTCATCGTCGGGACCCCAGAGTCAAACATACTATGTTTGTTTTGATACATTCACAGACTACTTAAGGTGGCTGCGACAAGCCTCAAAGGTAACATGCTTTCTTATTCTGTAATCGGATTCCAGTTTCCAAATTATTTGAGCTGAGATTCCTGGAAGAGTAGAAATATTGAGTATCTATCTATCTATCTTATCTTATCTATCTTTATCTATCTTTATCTATCTTTATCTATCTATCCTTTTTTTTTTTTTTTTTTTTTTGCTTACAGAACTTTGAAATGTTGTTTTTCAGTGGAGTTCTATTTATTGTGGCAGTATAAGTACTGCATTTGGAGTGAATGGGCTTCGAAGTCTTTTAGTCACCTATGTAAATAATCCCCCCTCTGCCTGATTTGACAATTTGTGCTAGGTCGTTGAAATTATTATGTTGTGCAGACATGTCTAATGAAGCATTGGGTGGGAAGTATTCAAACTGTAGCCTGAACTGTTTCCATTGGAGACATGTACCTCATTCATTTTTTCACATTTGAATAAACTCCCTTTCTAATGGATCAAATGCTTAAGACAAAAGGATACAAAGTATTCTGGGAATATTTGAAGTGCATAGCTGAACAAAACGGGCTTTACAGTCCCCTCAGAATGTTCACATTGTGACTTATCTTTATTTATCTTTATTTTTTTTATGGGCTGCTTGCGTTCTACAGCTTGGTAAAACTTATATTTAAAATTGTAGAGGTTATATCGCCAAAATAACAAGGTCAAAGTTCATCTTTTGTATTTTAATGAAAAAAAAAAAAAAATCTAAATATCTGTGCTGTGCTCCAAAGATATGAATGTGTAACGGAATACCAGATCTAAAAATTTGTAACTGGAAAAATCATGAAAAAACACACCAAAATATCACGTTAAAAAATAAAATGTATGCCACCAAATCTAAAAATGAATAACCTAAAGCTCTAGATAGCCATGCTGAAGAAAACCGTGCAAGTCTAAGTCTGTCAATCAAACCAATCTGTGTGTGAATATGCATCCACAGAAAAAGACACCACCTTTATCCCCTTTCGGTCATGCTATCACCTTTTTGAAGTATGACCATGATAATGCACATTTAGAACATAAATCCCCAGTTGGGCTGCAGTGGATGGAATGAATATTGATGAATTATAAAACCTGGAACTTCCCACACGTATCTTCAGCAAATTACCTCAAAATTCAGCCCAGCCAGTGCAAGCAAATCGCCACGCTCAAATGACTGGGATTAGTATTGGTTTCTAGGCTAAAAAAAATAAAATTAGTGCTCACTACTATATAACTGTATTAAAAGAAAAGTTAAAATCACACCCCTATGTAATGAGATGAGAAATGCTGCATTTAAATCCTAAGTGGCCCTGCAGCACTGAGTAGGGGTTGGTGTTCGTGTCTCACTGGATGGCTAAGAACCAACAGCTTACAGCTGGCCTCTCCTCACTCGCTTACAGTTCTGCCAACATGTTTCATCACCCTTGACATCATCAGGGACACGGGCCTGATGGCATGTTCCTGATGAGGTTATTGACAAAACATGAAATGTGTGTGTCACTGGCGCAAAACTTGTCCACTACTACATCTGGATCATTCCGCAACCGAGTTCCAGCTCCAACCTGTCTCGTGGGAGTTCCACAGCTCAGCATTGGAGTTCCAGGCTTTGTTCGCCATAAGCTCGATTGACTTACTGCCGCTGGAATGCGAGTTTACCTTGTCCAGTAAGAGTATCCATCTATATTCCCCGGGTGGAGGATACACTATCCCTGGTGTTGCGTCGGCCAGTCTTACTTCATCTCCCTACCAAAAGTGGTTTCTTAATAAGAGTGGATTTAAAATCCTCCTTATTTGTGGGCTATTTGCCTTTATGAACTCACTATATTGGTGACTCTACATATCACTGGCTTCAGCCACTGGACTTTGCACTTTCTTTATATACCAACAATTCATGTTTTATATTTTTTTTTAATGCACTGTATAACATGTTGCTTTCATGAGTTTATAGCGCTACACTGCATTTCCACATAATTCTTGGAAGTATCCATGAACTAGGAGTGAGCTGATCAGTGCACTCGTAATCCATTGAGAACTACAAGCCTTCTGGTGGGGCTCGGGGGTGAGGGGAGAATAGGGAATATGCTGGAACATGTAGCATGTTGCACCCTAAAAATGGACGAAACATGTTCTAATGGTGTACAAAGTCTTTAGTCCATGTCTGTTCTGTGAGTACCCTGCAAGGGAATACCCTCACTTGGCAATGGAGGATTACAGGTGCTTGGGAGCAGGAACACCTATAACAGACAGCTGCCAATAAATCTGCTGCAGGCAAAAAAGAAATGTCAAGTTGTTTTTTTTTCAAGTTACTAATAGTTGACCTGCTCCAGAGCAAGAGCCAACATCGATACCACTCCAACTACCTTACATAGACATTAGCAGTGACCTGTATAACCAAGGCAAAAGTCAGAGTCTGATTTATTGCAGAGGCTATTGCCACTTCTGGAATCGGAGGGGACTTTCAAATGCAACCACAATTTTGCCTTGCCTCTGTCTGATTATAACCCTGCTAAAACAATAGAATTGATTTGATACACTTGCGGCATCACAAACTAGATGTGGACTTTCTGCCTGAGGCTCCTTGAGTTTTTCTCTTCTCCACTACCTTTAAGGAAATTACTTACTGTTTACCAAATATCGGTTACTGTGTGGATTCATTGAGGCAGTTCGTACTAGGCTGTGGATAGATGAGCCTAGTTGTACAGTACCTTTCTGTAGAAAGCCCTTTCCCATTTTGGATCAGGTATGTTGGGTCATATACAATTGCCCTCAGAGTGGTTATTTCCCCCTCTTGATGATTTCAAAGTCTTGCGTTTTATGGATGCTGAAATTTAACAAAATGGTCATAATGCTGTCCCCTACCATCCCTATTAAATGTGCCCCTTCTTTTAAAGAGTTGGTAGATCACGGTTTGGAGGCTTTTTATAAAAACTTCCCTTTTGTCAGTGGGTTTACAGCTGCTGTCACCTTTGCGACTGCCCAAACTTTGGCTAACTGGTCCAGAGAACTTATTGATGAGCTTTCTTCTGTGATCGATAATCCAAATCTTTTCTCCTTATGAACTGGCAGAATTTTTCTGTGTGTAGCATTGTCTGTGCAACAGAAACCAGTCTCATGGCCTGGCTCTGTTGAAAGGCTGCTGGATAACCAGCATTCTATCAGAATACTACAGAGCTGGAGGAGAGATCCTTGCATCCACATTGCTTGTGTGGGTCTGGGCATCTGTTTTTGTGTGTTTTTTTTTTTTTTTTTTTTTTTTTTTTTGTTTTTTTTTTCCCCCATCCAACCTGGTGGCAAGGGGGAAAAAATGCTTGTATACCCTGATAGAGATCAAAAAATGTTCTCTTCTCTTAAAGTGGACCTTTACCCTAAATATCATGCTGTGTTTCCCTGCCCAATTCACATCCCTCTTACAAATATACTTTTTTTTTCTTGTACACAATGTACTTTATTTGTATTTCCATATCTCTCGCCTAGGCAAGTATTTCTGCCCACCCCTTGTGCATGCGCAGATGTGCCACACGACTCAGGTCCCTGAGAGAGCTCTCCAGCACATCTGTGCATTCTATTTCCCCAACATTTTTTTTGCATGCATGCGTATTCTGTGCATGAGCAAAGACTGCTACCAGGGGAGTCTGAAACCTTCCCTGTTTTTGCATGTGTGCAGAAAATCTTCTGTGCATGCGCAGATGTTACAATGGGCTCCAACTGGGAGATCTACTCTGCTTCTACTCGATTGGGAAAGATTACTCAACTCTAATGTGTTTTCAAATTCCCCTAACCCCCCCCCCCCCCCCAAGGAAAAGATTTCAGTGTGCAACAACCCCTACTAAGGAGCTCCTGTCTTTAAAGGCTTATATACAGCATTGCACAAGATGCATTCCCACAGGGCACCCTCAGACTCCTGTAGATTTGCATTCAAATCTAATGCCAGAGATTTTCATCCCTTCCATCAAGAGCATTTTGTGCATTAACCTCTAAACACCTGAATTCTCTCTTTCAAAACCACTGCGACTCTCCATACTCCCTAAGGCCCCTTTTGCACGGGTGCCATCATGAAGCGAAATCCACTTGCTCAGCAGTGGATCTCTCTGCTGATCCCCTCTAAGCAGATCGTACACAGGCCACTCTCCTCTATGGGGTAATCGGATGGAAACGGACTGTCTGTTTCCAACCGATCCCCCAGACAGATGAGGAATAGGACCACCATCATTCTGTTTTTGTCAAACTGGATCAGATGACGACGGGTGTCAGTGGACGTGTCCGTTGACATTCGACCACTCCATAGAGACTGGAGCGTCTAATCGAGTCCGCCTGAAAAATTGAGAGGCGGAACCTAATCTGATCGCCCCTGGTGAAAGGGGCCTAAAGACTTTTTCATAAACTGACACACATTTTGTCTGGGTAATGTCTCTTCAGGGACCCTCTGAGCATGACCATCTGGTCTGATTCATCAATTTTTTTTTTTCTCTTGATCCATTACCCTATTTTATGAGTTTTTTTGTTTTTGTTTTTTTTGTGGATTTTCCTGAAGACCACGCAACAAGGTTGTTCTTTTCTCTCGTGCAGCCAGTTCCTAATCCGCTCTGCTCGAGGATATACACAACCTGGCTACCCGGTTTTTCCATATGACTTTCATGGGTTTAACACTCGGGCCTTTATACTGAGCTCCAACGCATCTTTTTTCCATCCCTTCCACAGCTGCAGTTTGGCGTTTGCCAATTCAGGGATAAGGTGTTTTGTCAGGTTTCTTGGATGGGTCCCCTTCCCATCCCCTTATGGTCCACCACCGCTTCAGCACTTGCCTACCACACTCCGCCATCCTCTGTAGCCTGTGGAATGCGTGACAGCCCATTCAGGCAATTTTTATAATATTGTTACTACACAGATATTCCTTATGTTTGCGCATTCCAGCCTTACTTTGGATGCAGCCCTTTACAGCCCCAATTTGGCACTAGATGCCTCTCTTCTTGCCTGGTAATCTTTTGTGAAAACCACTCCATTTTTTCATATTTGGCCATATTAGTGGCATTTTATTTACAACCCTGTAGATCCTGGTTCACCCCCCCCCCCCCCCCCTTATCTATCACCTTATTCACAGTTTACTACACTGGACTCTTTCATGTCACATGCTGGGACTCCTGCTGGGCCTCATGACCATTTGGAGCTAGCCATTTTAAATAGAGGGATTTCCTTCTAGTAGGACACGCATAACATCCAATCCTCCTTTTTGTGTTCCCATCAGCAGTGGTAACCTCTCTTGAGCTCCTCTTCCACTTGGGTACTGGATAGCCAGGGTAAACCAGTGTTCTGCTTACCTCCCATATTGGTTTTCCCCTCAAAACCTAAATTTTCCTGTCATGTCGCCCATTGTTCTTGCATCGAGGGGTTTCGGTTAAGTTTGTCTTGGGCTTTTGCCAATATCCAATGACATGAAGATAAAGGTAATATAATGCTCTGATTTGATTATGGCCTGTACTGTATTCCAAGATACAGAATTTACAGGTACAAATTCCAATATCCTATTCATTCAGCAAGCCAAAATTCCTCTTTTGTTCATAGTAGATCTAGACCCTAACTTTAGAAGATACTTTGTTTGCAAAAACCCACTGTAACATAAACATTTTGCCAAGGTTTTTTTTATTTTTATTTTTTCCCCCCAGTGAAATGTTTTCACTCCTCCTCCTTCCTTTTTTTGAATTTCAGTGCTCCTGATCTGCTTGTGCATGTTTTAAGCAACTCCCTGTCTACATGCACAAAATTACCCAAACTGACAATTGGTGTAATCTGTTCAACAAATGACATAATTGCATTGATTGGACTGTTTTTTTTCTGGTGTATTTAGCACCAAAAAGACCTTTTCAAGTTACCTTTTTGCTCAGGCCAGCAATCTTTTAGGAATTTTTTTTGTGCTCCGTATGCCTTAACAAAACGTGCTTGGTCATTCCTTGGTTCACATTTATTTTGAGAGGTTTCAAGATTGCAGTCTTTGACCAGAATGAATGGAATGTTTTTATATGGGAGAAGAAATTGCAGGTTGCTGTTCTAAAACACACAGTGGGATTACTGAAGCTGAATTTAAGTTGGATTAGTGAAATGAGCACCAATATAATTTTAATTCCATGCTGATGTCTAACCGTTCCATTTCATTGTTCCACTTTCCAGTGTTTTTGGTTCTTTTTAATACTGTCCTGTCTCGAACACTCAGCGAACACCCTACACTGCTAGACACTGAGCCGAGAATAAAAGCCTATGCATAACACCGCCTACTGGGAGTAACAGTAGATATACCCTTAATACATAAATGTATAAAACAGTGCCCAACCACCTCTATATATGATAATGGGAAAATGTTAAAAGCCGAACTCCAAGCAAATAGCTTTGCCACACAGTAAAACCTTTTCCAGCAGGCCAAAATAAACGTTTTTTTTTTTTTTATATCATTCTCTGTGGCAAATAAGTAATACTTGTATTGGCATGTCTTGTTTACTCGCCAAGCCTGTGACTGGATAGTGAAAAGAGATACAGAAAATTTAAGCTGACCATGGATGGATCAAAACTTGACTGGTTCAGCAGGGACAGATTTTGATCCATCTATGGGCAGGCTGGTTGTATAGAAGTCTGTCAATCCCTGCTGTCAGAATACAATGGCTAAGCAGGAGAGATTTGAATGTGGATAAGTGGGCATCTGTTTTTCTTTAGTTCAACCCACTGGTATGGCATGCCTTAAGAGCTCCTCTCTGTCACTGGGATCTCTATACTCATTGACACATTACTCTAACTTAGCACATGAAGTCTGCAGCATGACTGATTGACGCGTACACACACACACACACACACACACACACACACACACACACACACACACACACACACACACACACACACACACACACACCCCCCCAGATTGAGTTGCAAGCGGATATCACCAGGGAAAGATTTATGGTGCTAGATAGTACAGCAATCTGTTAACTTAAAAGCTAAATTCCAGGAATTGAGCAACTTTGCAAAAATAAATGCAGGTACACTATGACTTAAGTCGAATTAAGTGCATGTCACCTCTGGGACTGCCATATTACTTATATATGACAAGTTTATTGCACCCCAAGAGGACAACACTCTGCCTGTGAAGGAGAGAAGCACATGCACCAACTATGCCCACCCTTCCTGCCTGCTGCTTATTCACAGAAGCCTTTGTATTTTATGAATGGGTACATAATATGAAGGCTTCTAGAAATGGGCAGAAGGAGAAGAACAGGCATAGCAGTTCGAGTGACTCTAGGTGGGAGCTTGTCTCAGAAGGTTTTTTACCCTAAAGCGGAGTTCCCACTGTTTATATCCATATCTTTTGTTGATAACGGATATTTAAAGCGCTCAGGATTGTGTTAAAAATCAGCGCTCAATTGACTGTTTTAAAGAGGAATATATCTTGTATTCCTGTTTTGTAGAGGTTTCCATAGTGCTTGTGGGCATGTGAAGCCCATAAGCACTATCTTCTGGGCTCTGGGGCAGCTGAGCTACCAGCATGCACCGCCCGTTCTTGCGCATGCGCCGTACACTTCTGACGGTGCCATCACAACGGGCGGCTTCGTCGGAAGTGCCAGTCCCCGTTGTGATGGCAACGAAGTCCTCAGCGCTCGCCCAGTGACTCCTGGGAAATGATGACAGACATCTCCCAGGAGCACTAGCGAGCACGGGCGCCGAGGGAAATGACGTCAGGTGCCTTGGAGAGGAAGAGGCAGATTACAAGGGACTGCCTAGCAACAGACCTGAAGAGGTGAGTAAAAAAATTATTTTATTTATTTTTCCCCAAACGTTGTTCTAGGTATTGAATGGAGTTAAATGTAAAAAAAAATTTCTGAGTGGAACTCTGCTTTAATGCATAAAATGCATTAAGGTACAAATCCCTTTAAAACACTTCCTTCTCCTGCCCAGGACTACACGTCCTATGAAGAATTGCTCTTTCACACATTCACATGTTCTCAGGTACTGTGTGCTGCACTGTGTTTTCCTGATATGTAAACAAATACTGTATTTATCGGCGTAGAACACACTCAGGTATATAACACACACCTTCATTTTAAGAGGGAAGTTTCAGGAAAAAAAAATATTTTTTAAATAAACAACTTTGAATTAAAATAAGGGTCGGTGCCCATCAATGCAGCCTGAACAATGCCCATCTGCAGCCTGATCAGTACCCATCTGCAGCCCATCTCATCAATGCAGCCCGATCAATGCCCATCTCATGCAGCCCGATCAATGCCCATCTCATCAATGCAGCCCGATCAATGCCCATCTCATCAATGCAGCCCGATCAATGCCCATCTCATCAATGCAGCCCGATCAATGCCCATCTCATCAATGCAGCCCGATCAATGCCCATCTCATCAATGCAGCCCGATCAATGCCCATCTCATCAATGCAGCCCGATCAATGCCCATCTCATCAATGCAGCCCGATCAATGCCCATCTCATCAATGCAGCCCGATCAATGCCCATCTCATCAATGCAGCCCGATCAATGCCCATCTCATCAATGCAGCCCGATCAATGCCCATCTCATCAATGCAGCCCGATCAATGCCCATCTCATCAATGCAGCCCGATCAATGCCCATCTCATCAATGCAGCCCGATCAATGCCCATCTCATCAATGCAGCCCGATCAATGCCCATCTCATCAATGCAGCCCGATCAATGCCCATCTCATCAATGCAGCCCGATCAATGCCCATCTCATCAATGCAGCCCGATCAATGCCCATCTCATCAATGCAGCCCGATCAATGCCCATCTCATCAATGCAGCCCGATCAATGCCCATCTCATCAATGCAGCCCGATCAATGCCCATCTCATCAATGCAGCCCGATCAATGCCCATCTCATCAATGCAGCCCGATCAATGCCCATCTCATCAATGCAGCCCGATCAATGCCCATCTCATCAATGCAGCCCGATCAATGCCCATCTCATCAATGCAGCCCGATCAATGCCCATCTCATCAATGCAGCCCGATCAATGCCCATCTCATCAATGCAGCCCGATCAATGCCCATCTCATCAATGCAGCCCGATCAATGCCCATCTCATCAATGCAGCCCGATCAATGCCCATCTCATCAATGCAGCCCGATCAATGCCCATCTCATCAATGCAGCCCGATCAATGCCCATCTCATCAATGCAGCCCGATCAATGCCCATCTCATCAATGCAGCCCGATCAATGCCCATCTCATCAATGCAGCCCGATCAATGCCCATCTCATCAATGCAGCCCGATCAATGCCCATCTCATCAATGCAGCCCGATCAATGCCCATCTCATCAATGCAGCCCGATTAATGCCCATCTCATCAATGCAGCCCGATTAATGCCCATCTCATCAATGCCCATCTCATCAATGCAGCCCGATCAATGCCCATCTCATCAATGCAGCCCGATCAATGCCCATTTGCAGCCCATATCATCAGTCCAGCCTGATTAATGCCCATTTTTAGCCTCAATTCTCATCTGCAGCCTTACCATCTTTTATCAATGTAGCCTGAAATCACCGAGCCGTCATCTCCTTACTCGGCAGTCACACACACACAGTCCCGCCTCCGCCATCGGCATTGGACCAGCTCCTGTGATAGACAGAACACTGGACCAATGCCGGTGGAGGAGGCGGGACTCTGTGTGACGTGAGTTAGAGCCGAGTAAACGGGAGATGATGGCTCGGTGAATTCCGGAGGCGCTCGTCCCCCTCCTAGGTGCACTATTGGCGTACAACACGCACCTGTGATTTGGCCCCTATTTTCTGGGGAGAAAAAGTGCGTGTTACTAGCCTATAATTACGGTATAATCGTCTCGCCAACTAATCCATAATGAAAATGGTTGACAGCTATTTTTAAAATTGATTAGTTGCTTCAGCCCTAAATCGTAACCAAACCCAAAAAAAGTAATGTATTGCAGCTTACCAGTCCTTAGATGCAATGACTGCATTTTTTTCAGGCTTTGTGGCTTGGATACATTTTGATGTTTTTACAAATGTTATAACTAAGATTTCTAAATAGTCTTTTCTATTTTATTTAAGGCTGGTTTCACAGAGGCGTTTTGTTTTTAGTTCAGTTCAGTCACTTTTTTTTTTTTTTGTGTGTAAAAACTGATCAAAAACTGATACAGATGTCAATTTTTACATCTACTTTCTTGTCCGCTGACATCTCCTTTCTTTTTTTTTTCCCTACGAAAAAAGTGACTGAACCGATCGTCACTCTATATAGCTGGTTGCTAAGGAGGGGGCCATGTCCTTAATGGCTGAGTCGTCAGCGGGGTTCCTCGCTTACAGCTGAATGTAGCAAAAAAAAAAAAATGTGGGTCTTCCGCTGTCTGACATCTGTTTATATAGCCATTGTGCGTGGCCATCAGATGAGTCTCCCGGAGTGCCCAGCCCCTGTGATTTCAAGGACGGACTCTCCAGGTGACATCATTGGATAGCCACGCCCTATGGCTATATAACAGATGCCAGACAGCAGGCAACGACACAACAGAAGAAGACAGCCCCGGGACTGGCATGGATTTTGGGGGGGGACCCCACTTTTTTTTTTTTCAGGGGGAACCCCGCTGACAGCTGATGACTCATCGGCTGTTAAGGATGTGGCGGACAGCTTCCCGACCCCCTCCTTAGCAACCGGCTATATACAGTGTGTTTAATTAGGGGGGAGGGGAGGGTTTAAAAACGAATGTCAGCAGATCGTCCACTAACATCTGTTTTGCATCCGTTGCCTTTTTTTTGTTTTTGTTTTTTTTTTGTTTTTAACAGTAGAGTAATTGGGTTTTCTTCTCCTCCCCCACTTGGCTTTTTACCTATTTTGTTACATTACAGCTTTTAGTTCAATGTTTTTTTCAATCTGAATGGATGGATCAGAACACAATGGTCTAAGTTGGTGAAGTAAAATTAGAAAAATATATACATAAAACAATTTTTCAGAAATAAAACTGATAATTGGCATGTGCGTATGTGTTCACCCCCTTTGTTATGAAGCCATAAAAAGCTCTGGTGCAACCAGTTACCTTCAGAAGTCACATAATTGGTGAAATGATGTCCACCTGTGTGCAATCTAAGTGTCACATGATCTGTCATTACATATACACGTCTTTTTGAAAGGCCCCAGAGGCTGCAACACCTAAGCAAGAGGCACCACTAACCAAACACTGCCATGAAGACCAAGGAACTCTCCAAACAAGTAAAGGACAATCTTGTTGAGAAGTACAAGTCAGGGTTAGGGTATAAAAAAAATCCAAATCTTTGATAATCCCTAGGAGCACCATCAAATCTATTATAACCAAATGGAAAGAACATGGCACAACAGCAAACCTGCCAAGAGATGGCCACACACCAAAACTCATGGACCAGGAAAGGAGGGCATTAATCAGAGGCAGCACAGAGACCTAAGGTAATCCTGGAGGTGCTGCAGAGTTCCACAGCAGAGACTGGAGTATCTGTACATAGGACGACAATAAGCCGTACGCTCCATAGAGTTGGGCTTTATGGCAGAATGGCCAGAAGAAAGCCATTAATTTCAGCAAAAAACAAAATGGCACATTTTGAGTTTGTGAAAAGGCATGTGGGAGACTCCCAAAATATATGGAGGAAGGTGCTCTGGTCCGATGAGACTAAAATTGAACTTTTTGGCCATCAAAGAAAAACACTGTCTGGCGCAAACCCAACACATCACTGAAAACACCATCCCCACAGTGAAACATGGTGGTGGCAGCATCATGCTATGGGGATGTGTTTCAGCAGTTGGGACTGGGAAACTGGTCAGAGTTGAGGGAAAGATGGATGGTGCTAAATACAGGGATATTCTTGAGCAAAACCTGTACCACTCTGTGTGTGATTTGAGGCTAGGACGGAGGTTCACCTTCTAGCAGGACAATGACCCCAAACACACTGCTAAAGCAACACTTGAGTGGTTTAAGGGGAAACATGTAAATGTGTTTGGAATGGCTTAGTCAAAGCCCAGACCTCAATCCAATAGAAAATTTGTGGTCAGACTTAGATTGCTGTTCACGAGCGCAAACCATCCAACTTGAAGGAGCTGGAGCAGTTTTGCAACGAGGAATAGGCAAAAATCACAGTGGTAAGATGTGGCAAGCTCATAGAGACTTATCCAAAGTGACTTGGAGCTGTGATAGCCGCAAAAGGTGGCTCTACAAAGTATTGACTTTAGGGGGTGAATAGTTATGCACATTGACTTTATCTGTTATTTTGTCCTATTTGTTTGCTTCACAATAAAAAATAAAAAAATCTTCAAAGTTGTGGGCATATTCTGTAAATTAAATGATGTAAATCCTCAAACAATCCATGTTGATTCCAGGTTGTGAGGCAACAAAACACGAGAGATGCCAAGGGGGTGAATACTTTTGCAAGGCACTGTATGTCCGTTTTTCATCCGCCAACAGATGGAGGAAAAATGGACATACGGAACACCCCTGACATTTTTACTTTGTGTCAATAGACAATGAGAATAGGGCAGTTTACTGAAAACAAGAATGCCGACGGTGTGAGGCTTTAGTAATGCGTACATGATTTGCCTTGGAGACTGGAAGATCCCTGTCAGCACGGTGCTATCGTTGCTCCTGCTGTGTGTATAGCCTAAGCTTTTTCTTCTGTGGTCTTCTGAACAACAGTTGCTGGAAATGGTTATTTATAGCTCAATATTCTAGGTTGCACATCTGTAGAACGATGTCTATAGCCTTATACTTTACTACTTTATTTTTTGAGCTGGAAGGATTTTGCTCTATTCATGAATGAATACCTGTTCATAGATAGAAAGCTTTCTGTTGCCACAGATACCCATTGCAATTATATTCTATAATAAAGACACTGTTAAAAGAAAAAATCTCAGTAGTTCTAATTTGCCACCTTCTTCAGCTCTGCAGGGAGTCTGTTTCTTCTTTATCAGCAGTTTGTCGAAGTGCCATGTGTTCTAGACTCTGCCATATTATCATTTAGAAATGTAATTCTAATTATGCTAATGAGTCCAGAATAATGGGAAATGTTAGGATAAAGTGGTGATTACTAGAGTGCTTCACTTTGCCAGTTGTGCTCCATTATCGGATTAAAACAGCCAGAAGTTATCAGATAATAGAATAAATGCAGGCAATTTTCTTCCTCTCAGTGTCTGATTTTGGCAGACATTTTGCTTGTATATGCAAAGCCCTTTTCATGCCAAGCACTGCAAGTGAAATTGACAGCATGGCCTAGGTGATTGTGTCCACTTTTTGTAACCAGATCATTAATTTAATTTTACAATTTTTTGTCTTGTGCCTCTTCTTTTCCACCACCTTTTGAGTGTGCTGATTTTTTTTAAAACACATTTTTACTAATGCAATTGGATGATACACTTAGTATTTTAACCCCTGTCAGGTTTTACTACTGTACGGGACTCCGTTTAGAGAGATTAGTCGCTGTCCCAGGGACAACCTTTTCACCTGGCAGGAAGTGACAAACTACAAAGGCAACATAAATGCAAGTAAATATTTTTTTCTTCTGTAGGGGAAGCGTGGGTCCTCTGTTAGATTTCCATTGTTTTTCCCTGTTGCAGATTTTACCTAATTTCTTGTTTATTAAAAGGTTACCTCAGAATAGAAAATAAAAGGAAAATCTCTAAGTCTTGGATAGGAATAAAACCTGAAAGGAATTCCCTTCCCTACCATATCAAACTTATCAAAACTTAATACATAAAACCCGAAATTTCTGTAATTTTTTTCTTTTTTTTTAAGAAATGCGTCGATACCAATATTAAAATAATTTTTCACCAAGCTGGATAATATTGTTTCCTTTGTTTCCTTTTTTAAAACTTGCTTCACGATTTGAATCGAGTTTTTTATTTTTTTTGGACACCGCGCCGGTCCTGAGGAGCTGCGGGCAGGAGTTTTTAGGCGAGGCCGCGGCTTCGGCCTAGTCTGCGGCATCCAGCCTCGTGGACTGGGCCGAGGCTGCGGCCTCACCTAAAAACTCCTGCCCGCAGATCCACAGGACCGGCGCGGTGTCAGCGCCAATCCTGGTGAAAAACAAAATCTAAAAAATGGATTTGCTGAAAATTTGAATCGATTTGACCTCTCAACTCGATTCAAGATTCAGATTGATTTTTTTTCCCCAGCCCTAATGTTAAAGCTACAGCTCCCTCTGACACAAGGTGTTCCGTCTCTTCTGAATTTCCAGGTATATTACTAAAAAAACCATACAAAGATATTCCTGAACAATGGTACTGGTAACCGAGCGATAGGGGTTCTCGCATCTTGGGGACAACCCAGCTGTGACTTTAGAGGCCACTTTTGTTGGCTCATATGCAACTCACAGTAACCTAGTCCTTAGAGGACCCTGATGTCACGCTGGTGTTACATGCTTGAGAGCCACCATCTCTGTATGGCACAAGGCCTGAGAGAAATATCACTCCCCTCCCCCTACTTCCCGCATATACCCTTATGGGGCAATCCCACTCCCCCTTCTAAGAAATGTTCTAGACCCTCAGTTGTGGGCAACTTGGGTTTTTTTTGTATGTTTGAAAGACATTATATCAGATGGAAAACGAATGCACTTTTCTGTTCTCAATGCTAATTTCAACCTCCCTTATTGGATGTTTTTTTTTTTTTTTTTGATGCCTACCATTTTACAACTCATTTCATGCGCAGTCCCCCATCCCCCTAAGCCTACTGCACACAGGCTGAATGTCCCAAATGTCTGCCGGCATCAGCCAGTTCAATAGAAACCAGCCGACATTTGGCCTTTGTGTACTGGAGTCGTCTGTCCGTTCAGCCGGCTTCTGTTGAAGGGGCTTTCGAGCGCTCACTGGAGTGTTCTGGCGGTGATGGGGGGGGGTTGTTGTCCCCTTGTCAGAACACAATAGAACAGCAGGGGACTTCGCTGTACTAACATTGGATAGTTAGTACAACTGTGTTGAACGGAAAAAAATACTAGTGTGTACCAGGCTGAAGTCTAAAGCCTCGTACACGCGTTACAATTGTTGGACAACTGAGCGTGTGATTTTTGTCAAAAGGGCATGTGCCAGGATCTTGTCTTGCATACTAACATTACACAAATTGTCGTGCCACAAACACGAATGTAGTGATGTACTAAGAGGAATTTCAGCTCGAGTGCCACCTTTTGGGCCCCTTCTGCTAATGTTTGAGCATTGAATCCGAGCATGCGTGTTTGTACTTTCGACTTTTGTGTGATGCATTTGTGTGCTGACCATCCGAAAATCTGACATTGAGCTGTCGTTTGACAAAAATTTACTAGCCTGTCATCCAACATTTATTGGCCAAAAATTGGAAAACAATTGTTGAAAGGAGCGTATTAACGGTCAGAACCTTGGACAACAGCCTGTCAAATGACAATCCCCTTCTGATTTTCATACCGTGTGTACGAGGCTTTACAGGAAGGATGAGCTGCTAGACTTTGAGGAAGATTGCGATGGCTATATGCATAATTATGTCACAAGTATGATCTCGGCCGAGGAAAGATTTTTTTTACAACTTAAAGTAGAACTAAAGGCAAATCTATTCATTTTGGCTAGGGCAAGGTAGAGGTATAACAGCTGTCAGATAGTTGTTGTTTTTTTCCCCCCCCAGTCTGTGTCCCATTGCAGAAATTTCCCTTCACTTCCTGTCCCATAGCCAAACAGGAAGTGAGTGAAAATCTATTAAAATTAGGGGAATTCCTTGGTGTCCCCCAGGTTACAAGAACTAGTATCTGCATTGGAAGATTTCCTCCATTTTTGGGGACAACCCAGAAAGAGGAGGAGGGGGGGGGGCGGAGCGGGTGCACTGCAATAAAAACTGACAAGCATTCTAATCCCTCTCTACTCTATTCAGAACTAGAAGAAAAAAAGTATTTTGCCTTTAGTTATACTTGAAGTTCCTACATAGGGCTTACTACACACCAACACTTATGCTGCCCATACACTATATGAAAAATCGTTCAAACCCATCTTCGAAAAACGAACTTTCAGCTGTGAGAGTGAGTGATAGTGCCATCATGTAATGACTGATAAATCGTTCAAGGGACATAAATGAATACCTTTTTTGTTTGTTTTTTCACATATACCTAGTGCAATCAGTTTGGACGAGAAACACATTAACCTGTCAATTTATCGTTTGGTCGAAAATGTCCAAATTTGTCCTTGGTTTTTTTTTGTGTTTTTTTTTTGCTCAAACGTCTCAACCAATTTGTGCCCATTAACTGGCCGAAAAACGAACAAACTGTCTAAATGACCAAATTTCGGTTACTTTTTTCTATAGTGTATGGCCAGCATTAACCAATGTTCATCCTTCAGCCACCCCCTTCTGTTCATGCTCTAATTCAGCTGAAGGCTCAATCCTCCATATGGTTTGGACTTTAGACAATAAGTTTCGTTCAAATTTTGTTTTTCGTTTAAATTCGGCATATTTGTTCGGAAACATCCAAATTCATAAAAGACTTAAATTTTTCCGAGAACGAAAATTCGAAATAACGAAAATTCGAAAGAACAGAAAACATTCTATTAACCACTTCAGCCACGGAAGGATTTGCCCCCTTAATGACCACGCCATTTTTTGCGAAGCGGCACTACGTTACGTTAACTGACCATTGCGCGGTCGTGTGACGTTCCTAAACAAAATTGGTGTCTTTTTTTTTTTTTTTTTTTTTTCCCCTCACAAATAGAGCTTTTTCTTTTGTTGGTATTTGATGACCTCTGCAGTTTT
>JBBDGP010002340.1:1037500-1150000 GCA_037952835.1 Lithobates septentrionalis
GGCCATCTTGAGTATAGGCAGATGATTTGTAGTATTACTTGAAATCCATCTGCCCTTAGGTCAGGCAGGCAGAAGGGTGTGCTTAGCTGAGAAAACCCCTCCTCCCCTTTCCTCCTGAAGACTCCTGGGATGTATTGCATTATTTGCCTAGGCCTGAAATGCAGGAAGTAACAGAAGAAAGTAAAAAAAATAATGTTTAACCACTTCCCGCCCAGCCTATAGCAAAATGATGGCCGGGCGGTGGTTCTGTTATCCTGTTATCATATGACGTCTTTCGGCAGTCAGTGGTGCTGTGGTAAGGTAAGGCGGAGGCTCCTTACCACGTGATCAATCACAGCTGATCACAAGATTCCTCGGTTCACGCTGACAGGGAGAGCCGATCAGCGACTCTCCCTGTCAGAGGGAGGGGGGGGGGGCTGATAATCAGCAAATTGATTATCTGCGCAGCACCCATGAGAGGTGCCCATCAGCTGCCAGTCTGTGCCCCATCAGTAATGCCTGTCAGTAGGTCCTCATCAGTGCTGCCTATTCGGTGCTGCATATCAGTGCCACCCCATTAGTGCAGCCTCATCAGTGCCCATCAGTGAAGGAGAAAACAAAATTTTATAACAAACGAAGAAAAACTTTTTTTTTTTTTTTTTTTTAATTGATTTCTGTCTTTTGTAAGTTTTGGGTAGCAAAAAATAAAAACTGCACAAGTGATCAAATACCAGAAAAAATTCTATTTGTGGGAAGAAAATGATACAAATTTAGTTTGTGGGTTTTTTTTTTTTTTTTTACTATTTAAATAAAAGGCTCTTTTTTTTTTTTTTTTTCAACAAAACCATTTCCCTTTGGCATATAAAAATGCCAGGGCATTACAAAACACTCTTGAAATTCCTTTATTTTTTTTTATTGGACACCTTTTATTTTTATTTTTTTGGAATTGCAGAAACTTGTACTGAGGCAGTTGAGACCTTTTGTGGTCTTCCATTATTAGAACTTTGCTGGAGGAATGAATTGCATTGCTCCTGAGATTGTGTGGTGTGCTTTACTTTTTGAAGGCTATTTTGGAAATACAGAGCAACACACATCCAGCTCAGTATACTGTCCATATGTGTCAGTAAGTGCCTGAGGACTTGTGAATGTATGAGGAGCAATGCCTCATGGGACACATAGTCCGGGGCAGGAGAAGGAAGGGATTTAACCACTTCAGCCCCAGAAAGGTTTCAATCCCTTGCTGACCAGAGCATTTTCTGCAATTTGGCACTGTGCTACTTTAACTGGTAATTGCGTGGTTATGTCTTTTTTTCCCCTAAATATAGCTTTCTTTTGGTGGTATTTTTTGCTCTATAAACTAAGACTGAAATTTTATTTATATATATTAGAAGCTTATGCCACACATTATCCAAGAAGCAACATTAGAAGCTTATGCCACACATCATCCAATCTTCTATCCACTTGAAGACCAAGCCTTTTCTGACTTTTTTTGTTTTGTTTACATGCTAAATAAAACATTTTGGCTAGAAAATTACTTTGAACCCCAGAGAGACAGAGACTTTTTTTATTATAAAGCAGAGGCCCTACAATATAAAATGGTGGGCGTTGCAATTTTTTGTCACACAGTATTTTGCAGCGATTTTCCAAACGCAATTTATTTTGGGGGAAAAAAAAAACTTTTGAATTTTAATGCACAAAAACACAATATATTGCCCAATTGTTTGGTAAAAGATGATCTTATGCCGAGTACATGGGTACCAAACCTGACATGCTTTAAAATTGCGCACGCTTGTGCAGCAGCGACAAACTATGTACATTTTTAAAAGCTTTTACAGGTTACCACTTTAGATTTACAGAGGAGGTCTACTGCTAGAATTGCTGCCATCAATCTGATGTTCGCGGTAATACCTCTCACATGCATGGTGCAATTGATGTTTACATAGGACATGAGACATATTATGCTTGCACTCACCTTTGCATGCGAGGGGGGACAGGGGTGCTGTAATTTTTATTTTTTTTTTTTAAATCCTTTATTTTGCTATTTTTTTACACCGTCCTTTTCATATTTTTTTTTATGATCACTTTTGTCACAGGAAATTGACGGGTACCTTTTTTTAAAATTTTGAGTCTATTAGACTCTTTAGATCACTCCTCTGCTCTTAAAGTGGAGTTCCACCCAAAAATGGAACTTCCGCTTTAAGTACTTGTGACCCCCTGCATTTTTTTTGGGGGGGAGAGGCCACCTAGTTTTCACAGGTACCCAGCTCCCTCTTCCTCTCCTGACACCGAACAGAAGTTCACCTCTCTCACCTCCCTGCAAAATTCTGGGACATGTCACAGGTCCCAGAAGATTGCCCTGCCAATCGCAGCGCAGCTAGCTCCCGCCTGTGAAGCCACAGCCGGGTGCCCACACTTGCAATGCCGGCGCTGCAGAGAGGAGGGGGAGAGAAGCGAGGCTTCGGGCGGCCGCATCGCTGGGCCATGGGACAGGTGAGCATCTGTTTAATAAAAGTCAGCAGCTACACTTTTTGTAGCGGCTGACTTTTAAATGGGTGGAACTCCGCTTTAAAGCATCTGATCACACCAAGATCAGTGTCATGAGATGCTTTCCCAATTCAAACATGGTGCTATTTATATTCGGCGAAACAAAAGTGATGGAATGCTCATAGCTTCCGGTTTCTTAGGCCATAGAGATGATTGGAGCCATTCTAGTCTCCGATCAGCTCTATGGTCAGCTGGCGGACCCACGGCTGCGTTCTCGGGTTACCCTGTCGGACAGGAGAGCCAGAGAAGACCATGGAAGATGGCGGGAGGGGGCGACATCCCCTCCCACTGCTTGTAAAAAGCAGCATAGAGGCTAATTGGCCCTTAGTATTTCTTTCACATGAAAGCCAATCGCCAACTGAAAAAAACGATACCAAGATGATGCCTAAAGCTGCAGACATCATCCTAGTATAACCATTCAGTCCATCGACGTACCAGTACGTTGCTGGTCCTTGTTGAGCATATATTGTAATGTTCGTTTGTTTTTTTGTGTTTTTTTTTTTTTTTTTTTTCATGCAGCCTGTGGGCTGAACGAAAAAGGAGAACCTAACCGATTCCTCCATTCACATCTATCGATGTGGATGAAGATCTTTCTGCCAGAAAGTGTGGTATACCCGCTATTAGAATATACCGCCCTGCATCCACCCACTTCTAATGATTGGCATACATGCAATGTTTTTTTTTTTTTTATTCAGCCCGTGGGATTCCTCCATTGACATCAGTCGATGTGGATGAAGAAATCTCTGCCAAGAAAAGTGAAAAATATATGCCCAGCCCCTATGCTTCGGCACACAGTTGTGCTCATAAGCTTACATACCCTGGCAGAATTTATGATTTCTTGGCGATTTTTCAGAGAATATGAATAACACAAACTTTTTTCACTCATGGTTAGTGTTTAGCTGAAGCCATTTATTATCAAATCAACTGTTTACTCTTTTTAAATCCTAATGACAACAGAAACTACCCAAATGACCCTGATCAAAAGTTTACCTATCCTGGTGATTCTGGCCTGATAACATACACACAAGTTGACACAAAGGGGTT
Source organism: Lithobates septentrionalis (assembly GCA_037952835.1). Lineage (NCBI taxonomy): Eukaryota > Metazoa > Chordata > Amphibia > Anura > Ranidae > Lithobates > Lithobates septentrionalis. The sequence continues at coordinate 1,041,068 of JBBDGP010002340.1, forward strand.
TGAATGGCTGTTAAAGGTAACAATCCTCACCTGTGATCTGTTTGCTTGTAATTAGTGTGTGTGTGTGTGTGTGTGTGTGTGTGTGTATAAAAGGTCAATGAGTTTCTGGACTCCTGACAGACCCTTGCATCTTTCATCCAGTGCTGCACTGACATTTCTGTATTGAGTCCTGGGTAAAGCAAAAGAATTGCCAAAGGATTTGCGGGAAAAGGTAGTTGAACTGTATAAAACAGGAAAGGGATGTAAAGCTATCCAAGGAATTGAGAATGCCAATTAGCAGTGTTCAAGCTCTAATCAAGAAGTGGAAATGAGGAGTTCTGTTGAAACCAAACCCCAATCAGGTAAATCAACTAAAATGCCAGCTTTTTTGCCACAACCATATACGCTTCATTTGGAGAGGAGTCAACAAGGCCTATGATGAAAGGTACACCATTCCTACTGTGAAACACGAAGGTGGATTGCAGATGTTTTGGGGATGTGCGAGCTACAAAGGCACAGGAAATTTGGTCAAAATTGATGGCAAGATGGAATGCAGTATGTTATCAAAAAATACTGGAGGAACATTTGCATTCATCAGCGCATGGGACGTACTTGGACATTTCAACATGACGACAATGATCCACACCACAAGGCCAAGTCGACCTGTCATTGGCTCCAGCAGCATAAAGTGAAGGTTCTGGAGTGGCCATCTCAGTCTCCTGACCTCGAAATCATTGAGCCACTCTGGTCTGGGAAGATCTCAAACGTGCAGTTCATGCAAGATAGCCCAAGAATTTACAGGAACTGGAGGCTTTTTGCCAAGAGGAATGGGCAGCTTTACTATCTGAGAAGATTAAGAGCCTCATCCACAAATACCACAAAAGACTTCAAGCTGTCTTTGATGTTTAAGGGGGAAATACACGGTATTAGGAACTGGGGTATGTAAACTTTTGATCAGGGTCATTTGGGTAGTTTCTGTTATGATTTAAGGAGTAAACACAGTTGATAAATGGCTTCAGCCAAACACTAAGGCTCGATTCACACAGGGGCAACACGACTTCAGCGCGACTTTGCAAGGCGACTTCAACGCGACTTTAAGCAATTTACAACGCGACTTCAGGTTGCCTCCAGGACAGGCGACTTTGGCTGTGGCCAATCACAGAATAATCAGCTCTCTGGGAGGGAGGGGTTTGCCTGGGCAAACTAATTTTTTTTAACTGTAAAGTCGCTTCAATATAGATGGAGATCCGACTTGGAGGCGACTTCCATTGAATTCTATGGGTACAGGTCGCCTAGAAGTCGGATCCAAGTAGTACAAGTAGTACGCTCTGAAGTCGGAGCGACTTTAGTAGTGTCAATTAAGATGCTCTCATTCACTGTAATACACATCTCACAGTAAAGCGACTTGAGGGCTTACAAGTCGGATCCCAAGTCGTCCTAGTGTGAACCGACCCTAACCATGAGTGAAAGTTTTTGTTATGTGAACTCAGAAAAATGGCCAAGAAAACACATTCTGCCTGGGGAAGGAAAATTAGGAGCACAACTATGTATGTGTGTATATATGTATGTATGTGTGTGTAATTTTATTATTATTTCAGGTACCTGTATAGCGCAGTCAATTTACGCAGCGCCTCAAGGAGCTTACAATCTAAGGTCCCTCACTTACATACACATACTAGGGCCAATTAAGATATTATATATTTATTATACTTTTTTTTTTTTTTTTTTTTTAGGGGTGCGCATCTTCATTGGTCTCATGATTCGATTACTATTATCTGGTCAATTCGATTCCGTGATGCATCACGATTACTGACGCGCTCCCACTTCTGCTTGGGCAGCCTAGGCGGCCCTTCCTCTCTGCAATCTTCTGGGACACATCACAAGTCCAAGAAGATTGCCCGGCTATGCAGGACAGCGCAGTGAGACATGTGCACCCGGCTGTGAAGCTGCAAGCTGTCACAGCCAGATGCCCACAGTAGTATTGCCAGCGCCGTGGACAGGCAGGGGAGAGAATGGAGGGTTCGGGTGGCCACGTCCCTGGATTGTTGGACAGGTGAGTGTCTTTTTATTAAAAGTCAGAAGATGCACTTTTTTCTGTAGCTGCTGACTTTTAATAAACAAAAGAATTACTGGAACTCTGCTTTTGAATTAAAAATAACCTCACTCCCTTAAAGTGGAGTTCCACCCAAAAGTGGAACTTCCGCTTTAAGTATTCCTCGCCCCCTGACATGCCATTTGGCATGTAAATTATTTTTTTTGGGGGGGGGGGGGGGGGAGGAGTGAGTGAGTGTGTGTCCTCTTTTTAGTGGGACTTCCACTTTGGGGAGCTGGGGAAATGTCAACACAGAGCACGTGTAGGAGCCAGTGTAAGTAGAGTAATAGTAGTAGTAATATGCCGCTCATGTGACTGCCGGTCTGGCCCGCCTCTCTCCTCTCTCCTGACGTCTGTGGGAGTTCTCAGCCCCGCCCACTGACTGTAGCTATCAGATCAGAAGAGAGGCGGGCTGGGCTGATGTCAGAGATGTGAGAGGAGAGAGGCGGGCCAGACCGAAATGAGGTATGAAGCTGCATATATTTTAAAAAGCACATACAGCGGTGGCCAATTAATGCATTATAACTGCATTTATTACAAAACTGTTTGACGGACACGCTCTGAACGCTCTACCGGGAGGGGCGGGACAAGTCAGGATGACGTCACCTGACATTGATTTTTCGGGTCGCATGCTTTGGATACCCGAATCGCGATGCAGCGATTAAATTCTGATTTATATTAATATAATAACCCCCTGCTACTTCTGAAAGCGATCCAGCAGCTAATTAGCCACTTGGACCACTTTCATGAAAAAAGCCAATTGCCAGAAAAAACTGGTAGCGGGGTTATGACTGATAGCTTCAGCCATAACCCGAGCACACTGCTGCGTATATGTGTATATTTGTGGCTTTGTAGTATTATAGAAATATGCTATCTTAATTTCTAAATAGGTTTTTTAAACCATATAATGTCATGGGCTCCTATCATGCTTTTCAGCAACATGAAGAAAATCCCTAGCAACAGATGGGTTAAAAATCAATCCAGCATAAGTGTTCTAAGCCTGGAAGTGATAAACATTTTTAAATTCCTTCCAGTAATTCTGTTAAAGGGCCTTTGTTAGTAGCAGTGCTAAACTGTTGCCTTATTTGCTTGGTCTTTATTGACAGGTTTCCTTGTATTTTGATTGTCCTTAGTTTGTATTTCTGCAGTCTATTACTTTTGTCTCCAAAAAGCCTGCAAGGAGTCCTTCAAGGATGAACGCATTTTAAAGATCAGAGCGTCAGAGTCTGTTTTGGGAAGGAACCTTGTTTTGTAAGAGTTTCTTCTCAACAGTGTTAGCATTGTTTTGTATTTTTCTGTGGCCCTTCTCCCAGAAAGGGCTGTGTGCGATGGTTGTCACGTGGCACTGCAGCTAAGAGTTCAGGACAGAGCAGTTCGGTTTACCTTTTACTCTATTACTAATTGTTTATTTATGGAAGAAAAATAATCCCTGAGTCAATATGTTTCTGGCCAAAGTCCACTTTTAATGTTGACAAGGTCATGTATGTGATCTTTGGACTTTTTTTTTTCATATAACATTTCTCTATCATGTTCAGCTACTTACACTGGCCTGTTTGAGTCATTTCCCACTGACAGCATCTTAAGCTATCAGTGTTTTTGTTACGTGACTTTATTTTGTCATTTAATGTGATTGCTGTCAAATATAAGATAAATAACATGCTAAGTGCCATGTTGGTTTACTATGACCTTGCTGTCCTGAGTTCTGAATCCTGTTCCCACCAAGTATACTATCTGCGCGAGTTTGTCTGTTCTTCCTATGATTTGAGTTCCCTCCAATTTCATGCTTATAGGTTATGATCCGTTTTCAGCCAAGTGTGTATGCCACTAGTAGGTAGATCTGATTAGTAAAATGCTTTAGGTTAGGGATTGACTTGAATGTCTACTTTTACTGTATCATTTTATTATGCTTTTCTCATATTGAATGGTTTGTCTTTAAATAATTGTGCTTTTAACATGCTTTTACTTGTAATAAATACAGAAAAAACATGCAAGTTCCTAATAAATAAAATATAAAGAAGTGTGTGTGTGTGTGTGTATATGTATAAATGTGTGTGTGTGTATATGTATATATATATGTATGTATATATGTGTGTGTGTATATATGTGTATATGTACAGTGGCTTGCGAAAGTATTCGGCCCCCTTGAACTTTTCAACCTTTTGCCACATTTCAGGCTTCAAACATAAAGATATAAAATTTTAATTTTTTGTGAAGAATCACCAACAAGTGGGACACAATTGTGAAGTGGAACGAAATCTATTGGATATTTTAAACTTTTTTAGCAATTAAAAAACTGAAAAGTGGTGTGTGCAAAATTTTTCGGCCCCTTTACTTTCAGTGCAGAAAACTCACTACAGAAGTTCAGCGAGGATCTCTGAATGATCCAATGTTGTCCTAAATGACTGCTGGTGATAAATAGAATCCACCTGTGTGTAATCAAGTCTCTGTATAAATGCACCTGCTCTGATAGTCTCAGGGTTCTGTTGAAAGCGCAAAGAGCATCATGAAGACCAAGGAACACACCAGGCAGGTCCGTAATACTGTTGTGGAGAAGTTTAAAGCCGGATTTGGATACAAAAAGATTTCCCAAGCTTTAAACATCCCAAGGAGCACTGTGTAAGCGATCATTTTGAAATGGAAGGAGTATCAGACCACTGCAAATCTACCAAGACCTCGCTGTCCCTCTAAACTTTCAGCTCAGACAAGGAGAAGACTGATCAGAGATGCAGCCAAGAGGCCCATGATCACTCTGGATGAACTGCAGAGAACTACAGCTGAGGTGGGAGAGTCTGTCCATAGGACAACAATCAGTCGTACACTGCACAAATCTGGCCTTTATGGAAGAGTGGCAAGAAGAAAGCCATTTCTCAAAGATATCCATAAAAAGTCTTGTCTAAAGTTTGCCACAAGCCACCTGGGAGACACACCAAACATGTGGAAGAAGGTGCTCTGGTCCGATGAAACCAAAATCAAACTTTTTGGCCACAATGCAAAACGATATGTTTGGCGTAAAAGCAACACAGCTCATCACACTCAACACACCATCCCCACTGTCAAACATGGTGGTGGCAGCATCATGGTTTGGGCCTGCTTTTCTTCAGCAGGGACAGGGAAGATGGTTAAAATTGAGGGGAAGATGGATGCAGCCAAATACAAGACCATTCTGGATGAAAACCTGTTGGAGTCTGCAAAAGACCTGAAACTGGGACGGAGATTTATCTTCCAACAAGACAATGATCCCAAACATACAGCAAAATCTACAAAGGAATGGTTCACAAATAAACGTATCCAGGTGTTAGAATGGCCAAGTCAAAGTCCAGACCTGAATCCAATCGAGAATCTGTGGAAAGAGCTGAAAACTGCTGTTCACAAACGCTCTCCATCCAACCTCACTGAGCTCGAGCTGTTTTGCAAGGAAGAATGGGCAAGAATTTCAGTCTCTCGAGGTGCAAAACTGATAGAGACATACCCCAAGCGACTTGCAGCTGTAATCGCAGCAAAAGGTGGCTCTACAAAGTATTAACGCAAGGGGGCCGAATAATTTTGCACGCCCCACTTTTCATTTTTTTATTAGTTAAAAAAGTTTCAAAAATCCAAAAGATTTCGTTCCACTTCACAATTGTGTCCCACTTGTTGGTGATTCTTCACAAAAAATAAAAATTTTATATCTTTGTTTGAAGCCTGAAATGTGGCAAAAGGTTGAAAAGTTCAAGGGGGCTGAATACTTTCGCAAGCCACTGTATGTGTGTGTATGTATATATATATATGTATATGTATGTGTGTGTGTGTGTGTGTGTGTATATATATATATATATATATATATATATATATATATATATATATATATATATGCTCAAATCTATTGACTAAACATATATATCCAGAAGGCTGAGTAATTCAACTGAACCTGGATCGGTTTTGTTTTTAAAAATATTTAGTGTGTAGACTGGAAAAGCTAAAAGTTCTGTAACTTTCCTGTGTCTCTTCAGCCCCCCCCCCCCCCCCCCCCAAAAAAAAGAGGTACAGGCCACAAAAAAAAAAATCTGGCAGGGATGCCAACTTCCCTCCCCCCAACCCAAGAGTTCAATTTGACTGTAAAGGTACTAAAACATGTATATGTTATAGTGTACATGGGGCTAATGGGCAAAGTACAGATTCACTTAACCTATATCATGTAAACTAGAGTATGAGAATTCTAAACTATTTTACCATGTTTGCCTGTTTCAGAGCCAAGCAGATTTAAAACCTTTTTTTGTTGAAGACAATGTTTCAATTAACAAATGTATTAAACAAAATTTATATTTAGTTGCAAATATTTCATAGTTGACTTCAGTTTTGTTTCACACTTTCACATTCTATGTAGTCACAAACTTGTTTATGGAGGGTTTTGTACACGCTTAAATTATTATTGTCTTGTGTGCTTGTTGCTAAGGATATTTTTGTGTCACCCCCCCCCCCCCCCTCCAGATTGTTTCCCAAAGGATCAGTTCTGTGGACCTGTCCTGTTGTAATTTGGAGCACCTTCCTGAAAACCTCTTTTACAGCCAAGATCTTACCCATTTAAACTTGAAGCAAAATGTTCTCCGGCTTAGCCCTTACTCTGCTGATGAGGGAACTCTTGATGACCTTCAAAGGTAAAAAATATTTTTAAAAAATTGCCTTTTTTGTTTTTCTATTTATTTTGGTTTGTTTTTTCATCCTAAGTTTTTTGCCCGTTTTATTTCCAGTGAGCTCTCCACATGCATCAATGTTAAAAAATATGTACTTGCCACTTTGCGCTGTTTTTCATGTTTGACTACAAATTGTGGTGTTCACACAAAGGTGTATACATGCACCATTAAAGTGGATGTAAACCCAATGTCATCCTTTCTAAACTACTGCCATAGGGGTTATCTATAAGGATATACATGCCTCTGTCAAATGTCTTCCCTCTGTCTGTTATGAGAGCTGAAAAACTGCAGATTCTGTGGGTGGGTCTGTTGTCTGGAGCTCGGTGGGTGGAGTCGTGATGTCAGTAGACTCCCCGCCCACCTCTACACTTCCCTTGTCAATATGCATTTTCTCCTGTGTATTTCTAACTGAACTTCTGCTATGATCTCTAACATCCAGTGAAAAGACAGGAAAGTAACCACATGACTTCAGCATGCCAAATCATGCAGAGGTGTGGAACAGCCAATCCTTGCAGAGCTGCTGAAGAAAGGAGTGGGGGAGGGAATTAAAAAATCATGCCTGTGTCTTAGGCTGTCACTCACAGCAAGGGCGAGTATTTGACAAAGTTTTTGTCAGTTTGTCGAGATTTTTCTCACTGAACAATAAAAGAGGATTGCTCAGAGATAGATTAACTCTGTGTGGCAAGACTGGGCTCAAATGATAGGAAATCTTATACTCTACAGTATGATATAAAAAAAAAATAAAAAAATTCGGGTTTACATCCACTTTAAGCAGCTCCACTTTTGTCAGCACCAGAAGTAGTGATTTCAGGGTTCAGCTGCAACCCCGTGTACCTTTTTAACTTGGTATTTTAGCTCCTTAAAGTTAATACTAAAAATTCATACCAATGTATGCCCTCTCTATATTAGGGGTCTCAACATTTCAGTACAAGGGCCACATCGTATATTTACAATATTCACAGGCCTCTTCTTCGCATCAGATTCCCCCTGTAATATCTTAGTCTTAAATTGGATATAAACCCTTTCATATACCCAGTGAAGTCAACAGCCTCAGATGATGAAGGGATGAAACCAATCTCCCTACATAAGTTTTACATGTATATCTGCAGTCTTCAGCTTTATATACTGTTTAGAAAGTGCACGTCCTATTAGAATTTTTCTTTTCCTATTCCAACAGGGGGAGGGGAGTTTTACCATACACTGTGAGACAGGTGATTGGAGGAAAGGTGCACACCCCCTCTTCAGAGCCTTGCGGAGCTGTGCTGTGAATTGATGACCAGCTGTCTGCTAATCTAATTATAGCACCCACCCTGACACAAATTTCAGGCTGGTTTTATCACATATGCAGATAACAGAAGAACAAAGCAGAAGAAAGCCACAGGAATTAGGCCTTTGGAAAGCAATATGAAAACACTACAGATATACAGTTGTGCTCATAAGTTTACATAACCTGGCAGAATTTGATTCCTTGGCCATTTTTCAGAGAATATAAATAACACAAAAATGTTTTTCACTCATGGTTAGTGTTTGGCTAAAGCCATTTATTATCAATCAACTGTGTTTACTCTTTTTAAATCATAATGCCAACAAAAACTACCCAAATGACCCTGATCAAAAGTTTACATACCCTGGTGATTTTGGCCTGATAACATGCACACTGGTTGACACAAATGGGTTTGAATGGCTATTAAAGGTAACCATCCTCACCTTTGATCTGTTTGCTTGTAATTGGTGTGTGTATAAAAAGATCAATGTGTTTCTGGACTCCTGAGAGACCCTTGCATCCTTCATCCAGTGCTACACTGACATTTCTGGATTCTGAGTCATGGGGAAAGCAAAAGAATTGTCAAAGAATCTGCAGGAAAAGGTAGTTGAACTGAATAAAACAGGAAAGGGATATAAAAAGATATCCAAGGAATTGAGAATGCCAATCAGCAGTGTTCAAACTCTAATCAAGAAGTGGAAAATGAGGGGTTCTTTTGAAACCAAACCATGGTCAGGTAGACCAACTAAAATTTCAGCCACAACTGCCGGGATAATTTGTTTTGGATGCAAAGAAAAACCCACAAATAAATTCAGATGAAATACAGGACTTTCTGAAAACATGTGATGTTGCTGTTTCAAGATGCACAATAAGGAGGCACTTGAAGAAAGATGGGCTCCATGGTTGAGTCGCCAGAAGAAAGCCATTACTACGCAAATGACACAAAGTATCCCGCTTACAATACGCCAAGCAGCACAGAGACGAGCCTCAAACCTTTTGGCGCAAAGTCCTTTGGAGTGATGAGACCAAAATTGAGCTTTTTGGCCACAACAATAAACACAACATCTGGTGAGGAGTCTATGATGAAAGGTACGGAGGTGGATCGTTGATGTTTTGGGCATGTATGAGCTACAAAGGCACAGGAAATTTGGTCAAAATTGATGGCAAAATGAATGCAGTATGTTATCAAAAAATACCGGAGGAACATTTGCATTCATCAGCCAGGAAGCTGCGCATGGGACGTACTTGGACATTCTAACATGACAATGATCCAAAACACAAGGCCAAGTCGACCTGTCATTGGCTACAGCAGAATAAAGTGAAGATTTTGGAGTGGCCGTATGTCTCCTGACCTCAATATCATTGAGCCACTCTGGGGAGATCTCAAACATGCAGTTGATGCAAGAAAGCCCAAGAATTTACAGGAACTGGAGGCTTTTTGCCAAGAGGAATGGGCAGCTTTACCATCTGAGAAGATAAAGAGCCTCATCCACAAATACCACAAAAGACTTCAAGCTGTCATTGATGTTAAAGGGGGCAATACACGGTATTAAGAACTGGGGTATGTAAACTTTTGATCAGGGTCATTTGGGTAGTTTGTTGCCATTATGATTTAAAGAGAGTAAACACAGTTGATAATAAAATGACTTCCGCCAAACACTAACCATAAGTGAAAGAAAAGTTACTGTGTTATCATTCATATTCTCTGAAAAATAGCCAAGAAATAATTTCTGCCAGGATATGTAAACTTATGAGCACAACTGTATGTGTCCAGCTCAAATTTCATGAATCAGTGTACATTCACTTTAAGCACAAGTAGCAACATGGCATGGGGTGGGATCGGAGCAGATCTGAACAGAGGATAGGAGGCAGAGCAGGTCCTCTTCTGAATTCTTGGGTGACCCTGAATCCTGCTTTCCTGGATTGGCATCATGCATTTTCATGGTGCAGACATTCTGGCTGTCAGCAGCTTAGCGTAGCGACAACTGGTGCCATGTGTTCTGGTTTCTCAGCATCAAGGTGGTTGTTGTGCTGGCAACCAAGACCGCACCATGGAAACACATGATTCAAACGCGAGACACGTTGCTGTGGACCGCATGTGGCCCAAGAGCCATAGTTTTGGAGACCCCTGCCCTAATTGGTGGATCTAAGGGAGATTGTGCAATCCTATTGTATAGTGTATGGGCAGCTTTAAAGCTGAATTAGAGAGGAAAAATACTCCCCTTTCCTTCAATAGTCCTTGTCCTACGCCAGCATCTTCTGTGTGCTGGTTTTCGGCCATTTTCATTGGCTGGTGCGGCAAACTGCGATCGGCCAGCTGCTGTAAGCTGATATCAGTGTGGGCCTTCTTTGGATGTTTACTGTAAAGCGCTTGTGAGTTTATTTTGGATTGCTGTATCTGAGCACTTTCCATCCTTGTCCTGCTGAGAGATCCACTTCTTCTGGGGTCCTGCGCTGCCATTTTCTCCTGCAACATCATCGGGAAGCTGCCGCTGCTTCTGAGTAAAGCTGGAGGGCCTCTCAATGATGCACCATAAGGCCCATCCCTCCTCCATTTATGAATGAAAGGCTATGGCTCCTGGAATATGTGCACAACCCAGTCTGCACAGGGGGACCACTCTAGGTAACCTCTAGAAGTGGGAAGCTTGTTTTCAGGGGAAGATTCACTTTAAATAAGCAGCTTATACTTTAAATATTATAGCATGCTGCCATTCTTAACATATGGAACAGGCTACTTCCAGGGTGTCTGTGACCTCCAGTGTTTCAGAGTCCTGGTTTTGGGAAAGTATGTAGACTAAGTTAGACCTCCTTATTTATGTATTCGCTTCTGTGACATTCCTTTATATGAGCAGTGTCGGATGCCAAACTACCAGTGCATTAAACCAAGGGCATTACTGAAGACTTTCCATGCAGCAGACTACCTGTAATTATGTTTTAAGTTGAGGATACTGAGAAATCCTGCCTGTCTACAGAATAAATGCCTGCTATTATTAGGAGGATACAACCTAAAAATAGCTGGCTGCAAATTGAAATCACAACTTATTTTTGTTGTGAAATAAAAAGTCCCATGTTCTGTTCTCTTATTAAATTCTGAATGAAGTTTTCCTTCACGTTTACCATGAGACCATTGTGGATTGCTGAGATAAGTCTGTCATATACCCATGCACTGTTGGTCCTTTGGAAGTAAGTCTTTGAAGAGGCTTGCAATACATTTTTATTTGTGTACATAAATCCTTGGAGTCCAATTCAGATTGTAGAATATACAGTTCAAGCTTTGAGGAAACTTCGCTTCTACTTGCCTTTAAGAAAGAAGCATGTGTTTTTTTTTCTATAATTCCTAGATTTTTTAATATTTATGAGATCTGGGTAAAGAGGTTAAAACGGAAGTTAAAACTGTAATTGTATTTTTTTTTTTCCCCTTCTCATTCATTGAGGGACACAGGAATTCAGGTACTGTCAGGTTAAACTGCCACCTACAGCAGGATTCGACACTGGCAAACCTAAAAATTGTAAGCCAGCCCCAGGATAACCCTTCAACCAGCATGCCTCAGGTTTATCAGAGTACATTGGTTGTCTGCGCAGCATCCTTGTTTGCCCCTCCCCTGTCCCCCTCCATCAGCACTGGGGTCACATTAAATGAGCGATGGAGGGAAACTGATGGAGTAGAAAATACACTGGAATGCTAGTCAGTACCAGTGTGCAAAAGTGGATTAAGTGAAAGAATAAATCCCCTCTTAATGTTGGGTGTCCTACCTGTGTGGCTGTTGCTGCTTTATGAAAAACTATTTTAAAACCATTCGTTTCGTTTTTCAAATTTTTAGAATGTGGTGCAAACTTTTTAAAGTGTACCTTGACTGAAATAAGGTTGAGAAACGCTGATCTAGGGGAAGGTGGAGGATTGTGTCTCTTCAATTGGAGCATGTTTTTATTGAAGCGTGTTTTTGTACTACTGGGATTTATGTCTGGCCTAAAGCGGAGCTCCTCCCAAAAGGGGGAAATTCCACTTTAAGCACTCCGACTCTGATTTTTATTGCAATGCTTTGATATTTTGTATAGATTTTCAGCGCAGCACATTTACACACAATCTGTTACTGACCCAAGTGACTGCAAAAGTAACCCCTTTTGCAGATGGTTGCAGTAACAAAGTCTAGTGTTCACCGTAAAATACCTGTTAGAAAAATATTTTATCATTTCTTTGTAGGTGATAAATATTCTCAAAACTTTTCCTCTTGTACTGTGAATATCACTAGGTTTTTGTATTTAATCAGCTAGCAGTTGAGATTTAGTGAAGTAAATCAAGGGCAGTTTGGAATAAACTTGTTCTTTGAAAGACTGCTTCCTTCATCTATCTCAGAGTAACAAAGATCCTTTCATTCCTATTTAGCCTTCCATTCATTTGCCATTTTATTGTACTCATGTGGCTTCCAGGCACCGCCTTCCATCTTATCCCCTTCTCTACACTTGTCCTTATAGTTGTTAGGCAACAGCAAATGAGCTGGCTACACATTCACATTAGACAGACTCTCATCTGCTGTCTTTTTATTCACTTCCTTTTGGACACTGTTGAAATTCCAACAGTCACTTCAGAAAATTGCATTTAGCTATGTGGTCACACGTAGTATAACATTACTGAACCAAAAATGAATCATTTTGTGGTCAGAGCAGCTAATTTATGCATACATTTTATAAAGTTAAGTTTGGAATGCTGTGATTTGACTTTTTTTTTCTGTAAAATTAAGGTGGTGAGGGAAAATCAACAGCAGCAGACAAATATTTTTGTTTAATGTTACTTTCCAGAATGACTGCACCTAAAATGGCCCATTAGTTCAACTAAATCCATGGTCATCTGAGATTCTGGTCCCAAGACTCCCTCTCTCCTTCTGTGCACAGGAGGCAGCGTTCTTCAGGTGTCCACTAGGGTTGCACCGATATATCGTCTGTCAAAAATTATCGGCCAAGCATAGGGTTATCGGCCTTTTGCAAAAACGCGTCCCCTTGACTTCAGGGCAAAAACACGCCCCCAGTTCACGTCGGTGCGCACACGCGCCCCCGGTTCACGTCGGTGCGCACACGCGCCCCCGGTTCACGTCGGTGCGCAAACGCGCCCCCCGGTTCACGTCGGTGCGCAAACGCGCCCCCCCGGTTCACGTCGGTGCGCAAACGCGCCCCCAGTTCACGATGGTGCGCAAAGGCGCCCCCGGTTCACGTCAGTGCGCAAACGTGCCCCCCTCCATTCACTTAGATTTAAAAGCAATTTTGACAAACCTGCCCATTTCGGCCAAGTGCATTCTGAATTTTCAGTTTTGACACAGGAATTTTAATTTTGGTCGATCATTAGTGTCCACGTCATTGCCTGCATGTTAGGTTTGGCCCAGAGTTGGGCTTTTTAGAAAACATTTTCTATTCCTGACCATTTTGCTGTTGAAAATTTTTCTCTCAACTCCTTTCTAGTGAAAATTGTCTCAATAGACATCAAATGGGGAGAAATCTTTGACATTGTGCCCCATAGTAGTAAAAGCCTAGCAGGGGTTATACCCTCATCTTAAACACAAAGGTTTTTGCCACAGTTGCAGTATCCTTGTTGCAGACTTCAAAGTAGCCTCCTATTAGGTAGCTTAAAATTTGTCTTTTCCTTTGTAAAATGGCCTTTTCTGAAGTGTAAAGCTTGCATGCACGGACATTGATTCTTAGACTAGAAGATTGTTGACTACAGTTTTCAAGCCAAAGTTTAAAAGAATCCTTTGCATTTGAAAATGTTTTTTCTTTCAAGTATTGAAGGGTTAGAATGGCTGTACTTTTTGATGGCTCTGGTCTCCGTGGGAGATATTTCCCCTAGCTTCCTGTATACGTGATAGTTTAATTACAGCAGAGGTTACATTTCCTCAACTGAGACACATGCAGCAGCAAAAAACAGGACAGAAGTTCTAATTCTTTGCCTTATCTTTTAGCTGGATTATTTTTAAATGTTTTCTATAATAAAAGTAATCGTTTTTGCTGCTTTCTTCCAGATTCACAAAGTTGAGGAGCCTCAATCTTTCCAATAATAATTTGGGAGAGTTTCCACTTGCGGTCTGTAGTATCCCAACACTGACGGAACTAAACCTTTCGTGTAATGCACTTCGTGAGATACCTTCTGCAGTAGGAGGCATGCATACGTATGTATTGGCTATGAGCTATGGTAGTGTGTTTTTCTTATTGATCAGTGCTTTAGGCTTAAATCGGCCATGGACGGTGCAAACCATGTATGGGCAGCCTGAATGTGCCCAAGTTGATCGATCAGCTTGGGTACAACCAGCCTGTTGGTTTTTACATGTGATTATCGCTAGCGGCTGGTCTAGACACTAGCAATAAATACTGTGTTCTCCCAGCAGGGACAGCCTCTCCCGCCAGGAGAAAGCAGTGGCTCCTCGGGAGGGATTCCCCTGTCAACACTGTGGTAGTTGCAGGAAAGAATTTCACTTCGTCTATGGCCAGCCTTCATCTTGTTTGCTCATTAGCAGTTTCTTGAAGTTTGTAGTGTTTTGTATGTCATTGGATTTAAAAAGAATATATATTTTAGCAAGTTTTTTTATTTTTATACATGCCAGACTTTTGATTTAAAGGGGAGCCTAAAGTAAGACTTCATTTTAAATGGCATAGGAAAAGTTTAGAGCCTTTTTTCCGGATTGTACATGTTCGTGTATTCATTGGATCATTTTGTGGTCAAAACCTTCCCAAAAGCAGCAAACACCCTGCCCATATTAAAAACAAAAACCTTTTGATTGGAGTTCCAATTTAATCTATTTAAAAGAGATGTATGGGGTGTGTGTTTCTTTAAAAAAAAAAAAAAAACTACCTAGGTGAATGCAACATCTGTCCCCCGAACACTGAGAGCCGAGCAGTCGAATACCGCCGATCATTCAGTTCTCACAGCAACCTGAGCAGAGAGCTTCTGATTGTCAGTCAGCAGCTCTCTGCTCTACCAATCCCCCCCCCCCCCCCGGTGCTCACTGGAACACTGGGCTGTGGAGAGGGCAGGAGTGGTGGCCGACTCAGGCTCTCAGCGGTTTACTGGGAGGCGTGCCAGTCCAGGCATGTGGGCAAATCCCGACTCCATTGTTGTGATCTTGCCTGGGCCGGCTCTGTGACGTCAGCCAACAGTGTGCTTCAGCATGCTGTCTGCTGGGACCGGGTCACAGGAGTGCAGAACAAACTGCTTGGCTGTACTTCACCTTTAATGGCATTGTTTAAAAAGGCAGTGTGGTGAATGTCTATTTCAGGAGCGTTGTTTATAAACTTCACTCCGGAAATAGTCTTCAGGCTCAGTTCAAACTTGTGTGATGTGGGAACCCTGCGAATCCACTGCGGGTTCCCGCATCGCACCCGACTCACACGGCAGTTCACGCTGCCATATGCAAACTGCTGGGAGTGTCAATACAATGTTAATTATACCCCCATTTCATCTCGTATATCGCACTGCTAATTGACAGTTCGAACGTGATTCGGATCACATGGGTGTGAACACCCATGCGATCAGATTCTGGTGCAGACCAAAAAAAGGGTCCTGTGCGTGTTTGGTCCCAATGAGATGCGATATCAGCCATACTATCTGTATGGCTGAAATTGCATTGCACTGCACAGACATCACATGATTTGCAGTGCAGTGCGAAGGTAGTTCAACTGGCTTATGTCAAACGAGCATGCTGGAAAACTGCATCCCTCCCATCAGCACTCGCAGCCATTGTGTTCTGGAGGGTGGGGCAGTCAGGACAAAATAGCTCAGTGGGGAGATCACTGCAATAACATCACATGCGCTAGTACAGCAATCTGTACGTTTTTTTGTTCAGCCCCCTGGGTTGAACGGAAAAAAAAAATTCCCGTGTGTACTCTATACATTATCCTTCACATCTGATCAGTAACCCTTTAATTTCCATTCCCCTGTTGTATATGATCTATACATTAACCGCTTCACATTCTCCTTCTGTATATGACTTGTACATTTAATATATCATCACTAAGTGCACCATTACAAAGCTCCATGTTGTAATTCCTTCAATGTTGGCATTTTAGGGTTATTTCTAAAAATGTGGGGCAAAAATTGATCACCTTTGGGGCGGGGTCTACTTTACAAAAAAGGTCATTTCAGTAGTTTTGGTACTCCCCCAAATATTTGCTATGTTTATAACAGAATTAAACCCAAAATGTTATTAATATTGCGGCTTGCTGATTCTTAGATGTAATGACTGGGATTTTTTTTTTTTTTCGGCTTTTTCTTTTTTACTTGGCGATTCCGCCAGGAAGTCTGTTCTTTTTCAATGAATGTACTGTCCTGCAGATGTAGCAGTTGAGGGTTGAGACAAACCATTTAACACTGATTGGGGTGCTTACTATGATCAGCTTTTATGATCAACATTTATCACCCCTCCTCCTAGGCATCCAATCCGATCACCTGTCCTTTCAGCCAATGGGGTGATGGGTCTCAGACCCGCTTTCTGATTGGCCAGAAGGAGGATCCGTGTAACAATAGCGAATATTCAATCACTATTGTAACACACCTGGGTGGGCTCAGTTTGCAGTGCTCTGCGCCCCGAGCCCCATCCTATTTTGAAGCCTATTCGAGCCTCTGGCACTAATCACATGCTTCAACCCCCCCCTTTTGGTATCCTTGCATCCGGCATCCTGCATGAGGCTGGACGCATGGATTGGGGGGAGGGGGGAAGCACCCGTGCGCCCTTAATGGATGGGCCGCCCCTGCTAAGGATTAGTAAACTGCAGTATATTACATTTTTGGTTTTAGCTTTACTACTGCCAAAACTGTTTCATTGGTTTAAAAAAAGGGAAAAAATTAATTTCGATACAGTGGTTAAAGACCTGTAGAAACTGCCTTTGTGGAAATGCCAAAGAGCATTATTTTTCATAGCAGCTAATTGGCTTGCCTTACAGAATCTGTAACAGTTTTGTCGTTTGCATTTTTGCCTCCTTTATATTGCTCAGATGTGATATTGGTCAGATATTATATAGCGCTTTCTGAATTGCTAAAGTCAAAAAAATCAGGAATATGCAACCTTGTTTTCTGCTCTGCTGACATCTATTTTACTATGAAATCTCCGAAGCTTTTATCATATTTTGTAGTAATCTGTATTTTTACACCTACTAGCTTGCAGACATTCCTTCTGGATGGCAACTATCTCCAAACACTGCCTTTAGAGCTGGGGAAAATGAGCCAGCTCAGCTATTTGGGCCTCTCATTCAACGAATTCACAGAAATCCCAGAGGTACTGGAGAAAATGCAATCCATTGACAAACTGTGCATGCCTGGAAATTCTCTGCAGGTGTTAAACCTGAAGATCCTCGGACAGCTTCCTCATATCAAACACGTGGATTTAAGGTAAAGGCTATATTGTAGTTTTTTGATCTTGCACTGTCCAACTTCTTTCTGAAACCCTTATGTATGTTGCTGCCAAGCTCTGCTTTTAACAGTTAGCAACCTCTGAATGCTAGACAAAAAATAGACATTTGGGAATCATTAACCATTTCAACGCCTTAGGATGTACCCGCACGTCCTCGGGTTGAAGTGGTTATACCAGGCTGATGCCTGCACCTGCAAGCATCATCCGGGTATCAGAAATTTGTCAACAATGGGCTTTTTTGTAGAAGTGATCCAAGTAGGCTATACAGCTGCACAATCAATTCTACAGGATGCAGAAGGGAGCCCACACCTCCATCCTCTGTCTGCCTTTACCAGGCTTGGGGGTAAAGTGGTTAAACTACTCTTTTCTTTCTCATGACAGATAAAGAAAAATAGATGCGTACATACTACAAAATGTGCACTGCAGGCTTTCCGCCACTTTTTAAATTTTTTATTTTAACAAGATGGGACACTGGTATTGGTTGTAAAAATTCTCCCTAGATAATAGTACTCCCCAGAAAATTATGATCAATGTAAAGTGCGATGGGTAGGGATTTTTCTGCAGCACAGTACTTGTGTAGAAATCATATTCCACAGCATGCACGACACAGTAGTTTCCTTGGATGAGCCATGTGCTATGTAGCTTTAAGGGCTACTTATTAACCAAACTCTCCAAAGCTGTAAAAAAACTTCCTTGATACAAATAAGTCAAAGCTTTCGGTGTAATAAGCCTTATACCCTGTTTATACAACAGGTTATGCTAGAAACAAGAACCACATCTTCTAGAAAGAAATCACAAAAAGTTGCTATGTGAGAACTGTATATGTGCAGTCTTGCTCCCAAAATTTCAACTCGTAAAGTGGTTCTAAATTTATCAAGAGGTAATGTAAAGTCAACATTATCCTTACTGGAATGATAAGTAAATAGGGGGACAATGCCAGTTGCACTTCTTTAAAATATACAGACAAGAGGTATTCTTATTGAAAGCTATTGTATGCGATAGTCCCCTTAAAACGAAGGTCCGCCCACCCAATGAAAAATAAAATTAAAAGTCAGCAGCTACAAATACTGCAGCTTCTGACTTTTAATAAATGGACAATTACCTGTCCAGAGAGCCCGCGATGTCACCACCACAGCCAATCTTCGGATCAGCTGTCGGGTGCAGCCGCCACCATTGCCGTTAAGGAAACCTGGCAGTGAAGCCTTTAGGCTTCACAGCCAGTTACCTACTGCGCATGCACGAAGTGCGCTGCGCTAATTGGCCCGGTAGCAGGAGGGGGAGGGCAAGCTTCAATGCAATGCCATCTCCGGAAGTGGGGAAGGAGACCTGTCAAAAACAGGTCCCAGTGTCCTATTGCTGCACGATTCTGGCTAAAATGAGAATCACGTTTTTTTTGCTTAGCAGATCACGATTCTCTCATGATTCTCGCGGCGTAACATAATCTTACACATTAAAGCAAAAAAAATTGGGCTAACTTTTCTGTTTCGTTTTTTTTTTTTTATTTATTGAAGTGTATTTTTTCCCAAAAAATTGCATTTGAAAGACCGATGGGCACATACAGTGTGACATAAAATATTGCAGCAATTTACATTTTATTCCCTAGGGCAGTGATTGCAAAACCTTGGCACCCCAGATGTTTTGGAACTACATTTCCCATGATCAGCTACACAGCAGAGTGCAGGAGTATCATGGAAAATATAGTTCTAAAACATCTGGGGTGCCAAGGTTCGCCATCACTGCCCTAGGGTCTCTGCTAAAATATATATAATGTTTGGGGGTTCCAAGTAATTTTTTTAGCAAAAAATATTGATTTTAACTTAAACATGTGTCAGAAAAAGATTTAAGTAGTTAAACTTCCTGCATTTGCACTTGTAAACTTGGCAGACTGCCTGGATTTTTTACTTTTACACACAGAAGTTTAGCCCTTTGATCTAAGCAGAAAGAGTTGGTTACAATGTTTCATGTTAAAAACTTGGCAGACTGCCTGGATGGTTTCTTTTGAAAGCTGAGTGAGCAGATAAGTCTCTCCACTTGTTATATGAAAGAATGGCAAACTCTGCAATAGAGATTGTCTGGTTGGTTGAATCGAGATCACGATCTTTTAACGATTAATTGTGCAGCTCTGCCGTGTCCATCCCCCCCCTCCCCCCTGAAAGGTGCCAAATGTGGCACCAGAGGGAAGGAGGCGAAAAAGTTTTAATGAGAAAACACAAGGCCCCAAACATTCCACACTGCAGAAACATGCTGCTTGTAGTTTGCGAGTTGTATATTATAGTCAGAGATGACTTTACACAACAAGAAAACTGGTTTCCTCCCAAAAGGAACTATTCACAGCAAAGCACTTCCCGTACTTTGTTTACAAAACCCATATCCTGTAAGACTAGTTTGAGCGCTTAAAGACATTTTTGGAATATTCCTTACTTCTAAGTTTAAACCTTTTACTCTAATATGTTTACATTGTGCTTTAATATTAAAGTCCATTATCTATTTGACTAGGGGATGTTAATTTGCCACATTTTCCAATGTACAATTAACTTTACCCATAGCTGTTTGATTGCAATTAATGTTCTTTAACAAAATGTACATTCCACATTAATAATTATGCTACCAAAATAGGTCTGTGCTGTTAATTTTATCTAGCATTGCCCCTGTTTCTTCTTGCTATTGCCCATTATTTTTTTGAAGCCCAGAGTGGTCACTTCTTTAAAACTCTCCCCCTCTCCTTGGTCTCAAAAACTGTCATTTTCTTTAATTAAAATATTTTTTAAATATTTTCATTTCCAGCTATGATTGTATGTCTTGGCTCAGTTAGTAAAAACAAAAGTCCAGGCACACAGACAAGAAACCAAGTGAAAGACCAAAAAAAAATTAAATATAGCTGTAGCCGCTGCTGTCCAAAACTCAAACAAATGAGGGCAGAACAAACAAAGGGGTGAACAGCGCTGATCAGCAGACATAATGGTAATCACCAAGGCATACAGCAGTCTGTTGATGGTCATACAGAGACTTGGATTGAAAAGCTGGCAGTACCTGGAGGCTGGAGCCGCATGGATGACACAGGGGCTAAGGGGAAACCCAGCAAAAAGCCATGGAACAAATACAGGAGCGCCACTGGTGGGGGGCCCATCCAGAACCATGAGGCCAGGGGTCCGATGAAGGGGGAACCAATCTGCAGGCACAGGAACTGTTGGGGCCAGTGTACAGCGGCCGCTCGGACTGTGTACAATGCCCGGAAATGACATCACAGCCTGGCGGAAGTCAGCCAAGGGAGTCCGAAAACTATGGGCAAACCCTTCTGCTGGCGCCGATCAAGAGCTGCTGATGCCAAAGGAGCAAAGAGTCACACAATACTGACTGGAGACACTACATGTTTCAGGGACACGCCCCTTCAGGTTAGTTAACTGGGCATTCACAGTGCATGCGCCGCTGACGTCAGCAGCTGCATGCAAAGTGAACGGTTTAGGAGATATTCATTTTACCTACAGGTAAGCCTTATTATAGGCTTACCTGTAGGTAAAAGTGCGTAATTTGGGTATACAACCACTTTAACAATAAAAAGTCTTTACTTTGCTTCTGAGGATTCTTTTTATGTCTGTAGATCAGCGCTGTTCACCCATTTGAATGCTTGGCTCAGTTAGGCCTGGTTCAGGCTACTGCGACTTCTGATGTGGCTCGAGTTGCACAGAATCTCATGACAAGGGAAATCCCATTGTTTTCAATAGTGCCCATTCTAGTCAATGTGACTCAGAGCGGTGTGATTTTTGGAAAAGGTTCCTGCACTACTTTGTTGCGATTTAGTGTGACAGGGCCCTATAGAATATGCAAAGTCGCATCAGTCACACCACATAATAACACGATTTGTGTTTAGTAGGTTAAAAACTGATAATACTAGGCGCGTGTGTATGTATTAAAATTGTGCTGTGGACCTTTTCAAAAACTTTATATTGGTGGTTTTTGGGAATTCTGCTGTCTGTGGGCTCTCAGATATAAAAGAAAACACAGCAGGCCCTGAGCTATTAACTTTGAGAGAGATGACTACTGCGAGTGTGTATATGTCTATGTACAGTGAGGGAAAAAGTATTTGATCGCCTTCTGGTTTTGTACGTTTGCCCGGGAGAATCTTGTCAATGATCTCAAGGCAGCCGGGACCATAGTCACCAAGAAAACAATTGGTAATACACTACGCCATGAAGGACTGAAATTCTGCAGCGCCCACAAGGTCCCCCTGCTCAAGAAAGCACTTGCATAGGCCTGTCTGAACTTTGCTAATGAACATTTGAATGTTTCAGAGGAGACTTGGGTGAAAAGTGTTGTGGTCAGATAAATGCAAAATCAAGCACTTTTTCATCAACTCAACTTGCCGTGTTTTGGAGGCGGAGGAATCTTGCCTATGACCCCCAAGAACACTATTCCCACCGTCAAACATGGAGGTGGAAACATTATGCTTTGGGGGTGTTTTTCTGCTAAGGGGACAGGACGATGGACAGGGCCATGTACTGTCAAATCTTGCGTGAGATCCTCCTTCCCTCAGCCAGGGCATTGAACATGGGTCTTGGATGGGTATTCCAGCATGACAATGACCCAAAACAAGGCCACAAAGGAGTGGAGTCAGTCTCCAGACCTTAATCCCATAGAAAGTATGTGGAGGGGGCTGAAGGTTCGAGTTGCCAAAGGTCAGTCTCAAAACCTTAATGACTTGGAGAGGAGCTGCAAAGAGGAGTGGGACCAAATCCCTCCTGAGATGTGTGCAAACCTGGTGTCCATCTACCAGAAACGTCCGACCTCTGTGATTGCCAACAAGGGTTTTGCCACCAAATGCGAAGTCACGTTTTGTGAAGGGGTTAAATACTTTTTTTCACTCATTAAAATGCAAATCAATTTTTCACTTTTTTTTGAAATGCGTTTTTCTTAGTTTTTTTGTTCTGTCTCTTACTCTTAAAATAAACCTACCATTAAAATGATAGATGATTATTTCTGTGGCAGCGGGCAAGCTTACAAAATCGTCAGGGGATCAAATACTTTTTTTCTCTCACTGTAAAGGTGTATACTGTGGGGTTGATTTAATAAAACTGGGAGAGTGCAAATTCTGGTGCACCTGTGCATGGTAGGTAGCCAATTGGCTTCTAACTTCAGCTCGTTCAAATAAAGTTGTTCTAAAGGCAGACGTCTTTTTATCTTAATGCATTCTATGATGCACAAGAGTCTCGGCTGTCCGTGACTCTCCCTCCTCATTGTCTGAGACAGCACAATTGGTTCCTGCTGCTGTAAACGTCAGTGAGCCAATGAGTGGGGGGGGGGGGGGGCGAGCCATGGCTCCGTGTCTGAATGTACATACAGAGCACTGGCTCAGATGCCCATATAACAAGCTGATTGTTGTGGGGGCACTTGTCAGGAGGGAGAGGCCAGAAGTGCCGGCGAGGGACCTGAGAAGAGGAGGAACCCGGGCTGCTCTGTGCAAAACCACTGCACACAGCAGGTAAGTATGACATCCATGTTATTTTTAAACAAAAACAAAAAAAAGAATTTCATAGCACTTTAAGCTTTGACAATGAAACCGGGAAGCTAATTGGTTTCTTTGTAGAGCTGCACCAGATTAGCACTCCAGTTTATAGTAAATCATCCACTCTGTGCATGTGTGTCCCTCTCTTCTACATGGTCTTCTCCAAAATGTATTTCTTATAGAAAGATGTGGTGTGTTTTTTTTTTTTTTTTGTTTTTTTTTTTTATATGCAATTGTAAAACCTCAGCATGATATATATAACTACCAATGTTTTTGAAGCCTTGTTTCTCGTTGAGATTGAAATGTATGTACTCGGTGGTAACACTATTCCTCAATTAACAGGCAGGCTGCCTTGCAGTGCTGCTACCTACACAATTACCAAAAGTATTTGGGCGCCTGCCTACACATGAACTTTAATGGCATCCCAGTCTTGGTTAGGGATGAGCCGAACACCCCCCTGTTCGGTTCCCACCAGAACATGCGAACAGGCAAAAAATTTGTACGAACACCGTTAAAGTCTATGGAACACGAACATGAATAATCAAAAGTGCTAATTTTAAAGGCTTATATGCAAGTTATTGTCATAAAAAGTGTTTGGGGACCTGGGTCCTGCCCCAGGGGACATGGATCAATGCAAAAAAAAGTTTTAAAAACGGCCGTTTTTTCGGGAGCAGTGATTTTAATAATGCTTAAAGTGAAACAATAAAAGTGTAGTATCCCTTTAAATTTCGTACCTGGGGGGTGTCTATAGTATTCCTGTAAAGGGGCGCATGTTTCCCGTGTTTAGAACAGTCTGACAGCAAAATGACATTTCAAAGGAAAAAGTCATTTAAAACTACTCGCGGCTATTCATGCATTGTCGGTCCGACAATACACATAGAAGTTCATTGATAAAAACAGCATGGGAATTCCCCACAGGGGAACCCCAAACCAAAATTAAAAAAAAGACGTGGGGGGTCCCCCTAAATTCCATACCAGGCCCTTCAGGTCTGGTATTGATTTTAAGGGGAACCCCGCGCCAAAATAAAAAAAAACGGCGTGGGGTCCCCCCAAAAATCCATACCAGACCCTTATCCGAGCATGCAACCTGGCAGGCCGCAGGAAAAAAGGGGGGATGAGAGAGCACCCTCAACATTGGGAGGGTGCTTTGGGGTAGCCCCCCAAAACACCTTGTCCCCATGTTGATGAGGACAAGGGCCTCATCCCCACAACCCTGGCCGGTGGTTGTGGGGGTCTGCGGGCGGGGGGCTTATCGGAATCTGGAAGCCCCCTTTAACAAGGGGGCCCCCAGATCCCGGCCCTCCCCCTGTGTGAAATGGTAAGGGTACCCCTACCATTTCACTAAAAAACTGTCAAAAATGTTAAAAATGACAGTTTTTTGACAATTCCTGTATTTAAGTGCTTCTTCTATCTTCCTTCGGTTTCTTCCTCCGGTGTTCTTGTCCGGCATCTCCTCCACGGCGTCGGCGTCTTCTTCCCTTCTCCTCGGGCCGCTCCGCATCCATAATGGCATGGAGGGAGGCTCCCGCTCTTCATCTTCTTCTCTTCATCTTCTTCTCTTCATCTTCTTCTCTTCATCTTCTTCTCTTCATCTTCTTCTCTTCATCTTCTTCTCTTCATCTTCTTCTCTTCATCTTCTTCTCTTCATCTTCTTCTCTTCATCTTCTTCTCTTCATCTTCTTCTCTTCTTCTCTTCATCTTCTTCTCTTCATCTTCTTCTCTTCATCTTCTTATCCGGGCCGCTCCGCATCCATGGTGGCATGGAGGGAGGCTCCTGCTGTGTGACGCTTCTCCTTTTCTGACGGTTCTTAAATAACGGGGGGGCGGGGTGTGCATTTTTATTCAGCCCCCCCAAGTCAATACTTTGTAGAAACCACCTTTCACTGCATTTACAGCTGCAAGTCTTTTTGGGGATGTCTCTACCAGCTTTGCACATCGAGGGTAAAATTTTTGCCCATTCTTTGCAAAATCGCTCAAGCTTTGTCAGATTGGATGAAGAGCGTCTGAACAGCAATTTTCAAGTCTTGCCACAGATTCTCAGTTGGATTTAGGTCTGGACTTTTGGGCCATTCTAACACATGAATATGCTTTGATCCAAACCAGTGGTCTCCAAACTGCAGCCTGGGGGCCAGATGTGGCCCTTTGTTTGCCTTTATCCCTCCCTCTGGTCAATACTCCTCCCACTGATACACTATTCTTCCAACTGGAGTTAACAATGGGACACCATTTCTCCTATTGACACCAACAATGGAGTGCTATTCTTCATAATTTTACCACCGATGGGGCACTATTCCTCCAACTCATACGAAATGTAGTGATGTTTACTCCCACTGATGCCAAGAAAATTTCCACTCCCACTGGCCACAGTTCGGCCCCCCTAAATAAAGTTTTAAGGACAAATTAACTGGTCCTTTGTTCAGAAAGTTTGGAGACCCCTGATCTAAACAATTTCATTGTAGCTCTGGCTGTATGTTTAGGGTTGTTGGCAGTGAACATCTGCCCCAGTCTCAAGTCTTTTGCAGACTCTAACAGGTTTTCTTCTAAGATTGCTCTGCATTTGGCTCCATCTATCTGCTTATCAACTCTGATCAGCGTCCCTGCTAAAGAAAAGCATCCCCACAATATGGTGCTGCCACCACCATGTTTCACGGTGTGGACGATGTGTTCAGGGTGATGTGCAGTGTTAGTTTTCCACCACACACAACATTTTGCTTTTAGGCTAAAATTTAATTTTCGGCTCATCTGACCAGAGCACCTTCTTTCACAGTTTGCGGTGTCCCCCACATGGTTTCTCCCAAACTGCAAACAAGACAATTTATGGCTTTCTTTCAACAATGGCTTTCTTCTTGCCACTCTTCCATAAAGGCCAGATTTGTGGAGTGACCCCTAATAGTTGTCCTGTGGACAGATTCTCCCACCTGAGCTGTGGATCTCTGCAGCTCCTCCAGAGTTACCATGGGCCTCTTGGCTGCTTCTCTGAATGCTCTCCTTGCCCGGCCTGTCAGTTTAGGTAGACGGCCATGTCTTGGTAGGTTTGTAGTTATGCCATACTCAAATCCATTATCCGAAATTGGAAAGAACAGTGCTCTATGAAATGTTCAAAGCTTAATTTTGTTTTTATAACCTAACCCTGCTTTAAACTTCTCCACAACTTTATCCCTGACCCGTCTGTGTTCTGTGGCCTTCATGATGCTGTTTGTTCACTAAGGTTCTCTAACAAACCTCTGAGGGGTTCACAAAACGGCTGTATTTATACAGAGATTAAATTACACATGTGGAGTCTATTTACTAATTAGGTGACTTCTGATAGCAATTGGTTGCACTAGATTCTAGTTAGGGGTATCAGAGTAAAGGGGGCTGAATACAAATGCACGCCACAATTTTCAGATATTTATTTGTAAAAAATATTGAAAACAATTTATCATTTTCCTTCCACTTCACAATTATGTGCCACTTTGTGATGGTCTAAAATATATACATAAAAAATACATTTACATTTTTGGTTGTAACATGACAAAATGTGGAAAATCTCTAGGGTTTTCATTGGCCTGTGTGTATTTGTTTTATGAACTTTTGAGACCTGTGTTGGCTGCTCCTTGCATGGATTGCAAAGTTCAGGCAAAGTATTCCAGAATTTAAAGACCCTTCCTTATCAGACTATTAGAAAGCTTCAGCTGCAATATGAGCCCAGTTCTTCAGGATTAGGTTAACTTCTCATTGCTGTAAAGCACACTACAGCTGAGTCAACAAAACACAATAGGAAACCAATGGAATGTTTACTTCAAGGCCAATGGTTATTTTTTTCCCATAGATAGAAGGTATACTGGATTCCTTCGTTAATGTCATGCATTCTATAATCTGACAGTAGTTTGACCATAATTAGTCACAAATATCTTGCTTGTATGACAATATGAGGTCACATTTTTTGCACACAAGACTGGTTTACCTATTTTGCAATAAACTAAACTATCTTTTTGCCCCAAAAACTAAATAATAACACAATTGCATGTCTGTAACTCTAGGCTTAATGCAGTCCGAAGTTTAGTGGCAGATGTAGACTTCCTGCTTAACATTACCCAATTGGATCTGAGAGATAACAACATGACAGAGCTTGATGTGACTACTCTAAGTAACTTGGAGGTCTTACACTGTGAAAGAAACCACCTGACATCACTCAAAATTAGTGGCTACTATTTGAAAGCTCTCTATGCATCATCCAATGGTAAGTTGCACTGTCTTATACTTCTATAAAAGCATTATAATTGTGCAGAACATGACACAGGCTGAAAATGTATAGACCCTTGGTTATAGTCTTGTACCTTCAGGTGATTAGACACTGGTAAGGTATTTGAAGACACCCACTTCCCAGACTTTCCCAGTCTTCAGTTTTTTGTTAGTGTCCTGAGGTGATGGACGACTTCTACCTTACAGAGATATCCCTCTTGGCGTAATTTATTTTTTACCTTCTTCTTTAATTAGCTCTTCGTTCAACTCCTCGCTGTCTTTTAAAACGATAGAAGCAGTGCATCTGGATCGGTGCAGCCTTGGTAAAACTTTGGGAGCTGTACCCAGACATGCTGTTGGGATGACCTGTAATGTATGTTCGGGCACTGGATCCTGCACGGGCTCATCTTGCATTCTGACTTATCCGTTCTATCAATCGACTTCTCTTGAGCAGGATCTGCACCACACTGATTCAAATTCGTCCAGTTCAGCAAGGCCCGCTGAATTACTAACAGTTTGTGGCCAGCTTTAGATGCCCCCCTCCCACAAGGTTGCCTTTTGGTTACTTTCTGGGCTTGTGGATTGTTTTTATACTATATTGTATTAAACTACTACACTATTGGAGATTATTCCTGGCTCCTGGCAAGCTTTATTTATCTTCGCTCAATTCCATCTGATGGTACCATTGGACGCAGATTATTGGGAAGTCTTGTACGCACTCTGGGTAGTTCTGACATGAGTCACAGGCGAATATGCTGTTGTAAGTGCAGCTATCCATTCTGGTGAGTGACTCCACAGGGGGGTGGTGGCTGGTCTTCAAACACTTAAGAGCGATTTCACATCTGAAGGTAGTGTTGTTTCTTCAGTTTTTACTGTGAACAGTATTTCACTGTGGGACATATTTATTTTGTGAACCGATTTATTCTGAATATTGATAGATTTATGCAGTGTGCACATTCATTTTAAAGTGGTGCTACATTTTTTTAGTTTTTTTTTTTTTTTTTTTTTTAATGCTGATTTGGGTTTGTTAGACTACCTTTATGTGAAATCTGCCACGCGTTTTTTTTTGTTTTCCACAGCGCGGATTTTATTTATATAACTCTTCCTGTACCAGTGACAATTGCAATTTTATTTATTTTTTTAGACTTTAAGTACTGTGGCACTGCAAGGTTGTATTGATGTATGAAGTGTTACCCTTTCATCTTAATTTTCTATTATTTTAGAAAGCTCTACATAGATTGTAAATTGCTAGCAATATTGTGGCACTGTATATAAAAGGCAAACTTTTATTCTAAAACCGTTCAGTCAAGGGAGAACTACAACACTAAAACTACAGCGTTTGTTCTGTTTTTATTGTGAGATTTTGTCGCCTTTTTTTTTTTTTCATGTGAACCTCATTGAGAGGTTAAAGTGATTCTAAAGCCTTAAGGTTTTTCACCTTAATGGATAGAATGCATCCACAAATCTTTCTGTGCTGCGGCTCCAGCCCCTTTCTCTCTCATTTGACAGATTGAAAGCAGCGGGAGCCATTGGCTCCTGCTGCTGTCAATCAAGTCTGGTGACGGGTCGAGTCCTGCTGTCTGTCGATGGATGCAGCGGGACTCGGGAGCATGTCTGCATGGGTGCCCCCCAGGGAAAGTGGCTTTCCGTGGGGTCACCCAGAGAGAAGGGGCTAACTATTGCACAGAACTGGTAAAAGTATAGGCATGTTTTGTTATTTTTACAATCCATTTATGTATGCAGTCAAAATTGGTGTGGTGGTGTGCCATGCTGTAGATATAAATGAAAACCTTGGTATCACCATGTGCATCTGTTGTAATAAAGTAATTATAATTAGCTTTTTTATATGGAATAATATTTTTGAAAGGGTAACTCAGACTTTTTAGAAAAGTGTCCAAAGGCCCCTATTTTTCCAGCTTTATGTTGCATATAGTGTACCACTTTTGCAAAGTGGTAATCTAGATACTTGAATGAGGAAACCTTTTTGTGCACTGGGCAAACAGGTTATGTTTTATTTCAGTTTTTCCATTTATAGCAGATGCAAGTATCATTTTACACATTTATTTGATTACTATAACGTTGTCTCTTCTTTTTGTAGAACTCATCCACTTGAATGTGTATCCAGACCCTTGTAATTTGGCCCTTATGGATATCTCCAGGTATGGTTCCACTTTTTTTTAATTTTTTTTTATTGCTTGTTACACCTTTGTGCTGTTAAAGAGGCCTACTACACTTGATAGAATTAACACTGATGTGTGTCATTTCTTTGGATCTTCCTCTATTATAACTCAGCCAGTCTAGAGTCCTGATGTCAGCAAGACCAGAACAGGGTTTATCGCCCTGCTCTGAACATGTTAACTCTGAGGGACAGTCTACTGCTGGATTGTGGGGAAGTGCCCCTGCCGGGGGAATGGAGAATCTGGTAACTAAAACGGTTTCTCCTCTCGGCAACATGTGCAATTAAACCTTGCAGTGCTGGCGTAATTCCACTGCAAAGGATCATTTCTAATTTGCCCACAGTTGGGCTTTCATGGATTTTACAATATGTGTGGAATTCACATCAAAAAGATGGAATAAACCAGACAGTTTAACGATCTGTTACTATGACTGGATCTAAGAAAGCGGTTACAGAATGCAATGAAGCAATAATAAAATTGCTACAGGTAAGTTTCCAGGTTTTTTTTTTAAATTCTTTTTTTAATTCTTCCATGAGTTGAAGGAATAAAAATTGCTAGATTCCCCTATCGACACATACAGTGTTGATGGGGGAATCCCTCCCACAGCGCTATTGTGTTCTGCTGACGGGGTGCCTTCCCCGCCAGCAGAATACAGTAATTACTGCTGACAGCAATTGAGCCCAAAAAAACCCAGACAGGCTGGTTGTACTGAAGTCGATCAATATATTGACTTCAGTGCAAACAGCCTGCACATAGAAGGATCAAAATTCCATAGGAACTGGCTGCATTACTATCCATCTATGGTGGCTTAAATCTTCTCGGGGGCCCCATTGCAGGGAAAAGTCAGATTCAGCACATTGTGTAAGATTATCACTAGCTTGTTGCTGTTTTCTTTTTTTTTTTTGTGCTTTTACTCTGAGGAATTTTTGATTACTGTAAGTTAATCTTTAGCTGGTAATATGATTGAAGTGTGTTTAAAGACCATGCATCAAAATGCTAAGCTTGTGTAGGTGTTTTTGTTTGTTTTACAACACTTGCTGAGAATGACTAATACCAATCTGAGCAATTCCATTAGCGTTTTATAATTATTTTTTTTTCTTTTTATACCCCGCTTGCACATTTTTACCTACAGATAAGCCTATAATAAGGCTTACCTGTAGGTAGAATTAATATCTCCTAAACCTTTATGGTTTAGGAGATATTCACCTTGCATGCAGCCGCTGATGTCAGTGGCGCATGCGCTTTGAAGGTCTGGCGGATGCTTCCATCATCACGACTTCGGCCACTCACAGCGTCGGAGCCGCAAACCCGGAAGAAATGCTGAGGGAACATGTCGGCTCCCTCAGCGGTGACCGGGCGCTTCGTTCTAAGGGAAGTATTTCATAATGAGCTAGTATGCGGTATGCGCTTTAACCATGGCTAATAAGTTCAACCTGTTGGATTACTCCGCATTATGGTAATGTACAGAGGTGTACTTAATATATGGCCTTTCTCATGATGCCCAGACATTAAATATTCAATTGACCAAAGCAAATTAAAGTGTCACTTTAAGGAGACGTACACTAAAATGAAAAAAAATACCCAACTTACACACTTGATTATGAGTATATTTAATTACACTAACAAAGTACAGAAACTGCAGTCGAAATCTTCTGTCTTCCAGAACTGCATGCAGCCATTTGTGGTTTTTAATTGTGAAAGCAGCGATTAATGCACCAATAAACTAAGGTAGTGGCTTTACATTTTAGGAGTTTGAGTACATTTCAACATTTAGCAGAATGTGGATGGTTGGAAAGGGTTTAAAAGAATAATTTTATTTTTTATTGCAGAACACCGCAACATGAACACTATTGGGACCCTTTTAAGCCCATGCTTTGGTGTAACATCTGATAAATCATGCCTTTTGCTGCAAACCATAGAACAAAGTGTGTTGTGTTGTGCTATTAAATTTGAATGACCTCTTATTGCACAAAAACACTTGGGTTAATGTAGTCAAAGTTTTTTTTTTATATAATATGTTATCATTTTATCAGTTATCTGATAGAAATTGTGCTAAGAGGGCAACCATGCAGTTTCACATTGTGTGGCATAGTTTTTGATTTCCAACTCTTCCATTTTTCAACCAGTATGTTAGTGATCATATTTTTCTGACTTTTTTTCCCCTAGGGCCGAATTAACAATAAGCTCCTTTTGTTGATTTTTGTGTTGTACAGATTCTGCCTGTGAATGAACCACTGAGGGGGGTGTGTGTGTGTTTTTTTATTTTTATTTAATTTTTTTTCATACAAAAGGAGTGCATGTGTATTTTTTTTTAACTGTTATCTTCTTTTTACAGCTGTAAATACTGTTCTCTAAAAATCCTCTTGTTTTCTACAGAAATTGCATAGAATGCCTGCCTGAGTGGGTTAGTGAGAGCAAAAATCTGGAGGTACTGGATGTCAGTCACAATCTCCTGACTACGCTTCCTGCAAGGTGAGTGTTCTTCCTAGCTGACAGTGT
This sequence comes from Lithobates septentrionalis, assembly GCA_037952835.1. Classification (NCBI taxonomy): domain Eukaryota; kingdom Metazoa; phylum Chordata; class Amphibia; order Anura; family Ranidae; genus Lithobates; species Lithobates septentrionalis. The sequence goes on from JBBDGP010002340.1 coordinate 1,072,862, forward strand.
TTCTGTATATCAGGGGTCTCCAAACTATGGCCCTTAAGTTGTTCAGGAACTACAATTCCCATTATGCCTAGTCATGTCTGTGAATGTCAGTTTCACAATGCCTAATGGGATGTGTAGTTTCGCAACAGCTGGAGGGCCTTAGAGATCCCTGCGGTAGGTTATCAAGTACTGGTGGTATTTTGTTCTAATCATTGATCTACCTTGGATTATGAACCGCTCTATATACTGTAGGTTGTTTTTGAAAGACATTCAAACAGCACAATATTAAATGTGGTTATTTACCGGTTTCGTTTTTTTGCATGTACCATATACATTTGAAATAAAGCCAATGTCAGTGTGTTTTGACAGACTTGCCAATGCAGTTTTAACAACAATGTGTCCTTTTAATTCCCCAAATTGGATGTCCTGTCTGCTGGGAAAAGGTTTGTCGCTTTCACCAATTTTTCAGCAGGTTTGTAGCACTTCTACAGCTCACAGAAATCCTAGTTATGTAAGGGTTCCTCAAAAAACTAGTAATTCTTCCCATCAGATTTAAAAATCTAATCAATTGATCTATCCTGGTTTGAGGAAAAAAAAGTTGAACATGTTTGTGGAAATATTTTCCCCCTGTTGACCAGTAACTTTCACTCATTTTTATTTTCTGAGATCATGCAGAAGTGCTTAAAGTGGTGGTAAACTCTTGACATGAAATATGATCAAAGCATAAAATCTGCTATCTGCATGAGTCACTTCTGACAAGTTTTCCCTTGTCTCCCCTCCCCTCTCAGAGCTCTCTTCACTGAGCGCTGCAGAGTGTAACTTCAGCTCCCTGCCCCTTTGCTTTCTGAATGCTCAGACAAGCAGTGTAAATTCTCAACGTTGAATGGCTGTATGGAAGAGAGGACCGCCAATAAAGTAGTACAACTTATGTAGGAGGATTTATTTCATCTGTATCTCCTGGGGCTAGTCACTTGACTGGGTATATGTAAAGGGTCACAACCACTTTAATAATAAAAATTCATCTAAAATAGTGTTAATGCTAAAAAGCTAGATTAGAACTACATTCCAAAACACGTGTGTGTGTATAAACCACAAAGATGTGTATATCTATATCTTGCCCAGGGCATTGCTGCAAGTCTGCCCTACCCCCTAAATATGTCCCCATGTGTTACAAAAGGAGAAATTCACTGGGAAGACAGTAAAACAATCTCCACAGTTCTTGGCAGATTCTTCAAAGAAATATATGGAGTGCACTTTAGAGAGGTAAAACAGGAAACTTCAGCTCAGGTACCCCCGGGACAGAAACCTTAGGAGGATTGCCAGTTCAAAGCTTTGGTGTTTACACCAGTGGCAACCTGTCCATTAGGGGCGGTGCCCCCCCCCCCCCACCCACCATGCGTTCAGCCTCCTAATCTACTGTCCGCATGCAGGATGCATGGATTCCAATGGGGGGTTTAAGCACGTGATTAGCGCCAGAGGCTCTAATAGGCTTCAAAATAGGGTGGGCAGGCAGTCCTATTGGACACCTAGGAGGAGGGATGAGACGCAAGGCGCAAGCTGCCATGATGCAAAGGAGGAAGAGGAGATGCCCACCTGTGGGAACCTAAATGGGGGGGGGGGATTTGCTGGTTGTTTGGCCCCCCAAAAATATAACCCACCTCCTGGTTTCCACCTGTCTTTATTTCCTAGAGTAGTACTATTTCATTCTATAAGGTATTGTTACCTGGTTGATGAACACCAAAATGTAAGTATATATATATATCTCATTCAGTCTGGGGGACAGGTGTACAATTAGATTTTATTTTATTGGAACTATAGCTGTTGACCAGAAGATGCTGCTAAGGGTTTGTATTTTGCTGCATGAACATGCCCACAATCATAAGAGCATGTTCATGGAAAGATCATTTGAATATATGCGTACGCCTTTTGGATAGTTCTCACAGCTCCGGTCCAGTTCATTTGACTTTAAAGAGTTTGAAGAAAAAAAAAAATTATTCAGCAGCTTTTTTTTCCCTTTTTGGCAATCGTTATAAAACGTTTTTATAACATGTCTGTCTTTGTGTTGTCACACAGGCTCTTCTGTGCCAATGGTCTGCGGAAGTTGCTCGTAGGGTATAATCGGCTTCCCCGACTTCCAGAATGTATTGAGCGTACTCAGCTTGAGATACTGGATGTTCAGCATAACCAGCTTCTGGAACTTCCAGCCAACCTGCTTATGAAATCAGACAAGTAAGAGAATCTTGAACAATTATAGGATATGCTACAATAATACTATTTAAAAAAATGTGTTGCATAGTTGATTTTGATGAGCATGGCAGAGAGGTGTTTGTTTTTTTTGTTTTTTTTTTCCTCATGTTAACTTTTCAGTTAGAGGCCTCTAATAGAGGGATATCAGACAAAATGTTTTTAGGACATTAGGCAGAAAAACAAACGCATCACTGCCTATGGGCAGTCCTAGTTGGTAGTAAACCCTCTCTCTGCTATAGGCAGTTCAGTTTGTTTTTTTTGTGGAGTAAGGTCCTAGTTTCCTGTGGCTACTGGGGACCTGTGGTTCTATCATTTTTGGACCGGGGCAGCTGGCGAGTTAAACATCTTGCTGGGACACGAATATCTGGGCACCTGATGTCTGTCACTTTGGCTGACAGCCCCTACCTCAGTGGTAGGGGGATCTGTCTCAGGGGTGTTTCCTTCAACTCCTGCTGAATCGATACATAGATACTTCTTCCCCATCTCCCTCAGGTGTGGTGCAGGGCGCTGGTACTTCTTGGGGTGGTCAACCCTGTGGGGTCTCCTCCTCCCCACCAGGTCTGGGCTCCCTTTGCCATCCAACACCTCCCCCCTACAGTCCTCTGCTCTGCTAGCCCCCCTTCTTTTGTTCTGGGGATTTCTTCTAGCCCGGGTAACCAGTGCTCCTTCTGGTCTGTGGGGGGCCTGCAACTTTGCTACACTGGTATGGAAAGTTGTTTGTGAGGTGCGGGGTCGTGCTGGGCAGGAGGCCAACAGCCATTTTTTTTTTGTGTAGGGCCTGTGGGTTGCGGTGGCCATTTTGCCAGAGAATGTCATGCCAGCCATTTTGGGGAAGGTCTATTCCCAATGCATTTGGCCTGCAAGGATGCAAGGGCAGGCATTTTGGTTGGGTTTGAGTGGTGGCTGTTTTCCTGTATCCAAATGGTGACAGCCTTTTGTGGCCCTCCTTTGCAGGCTCTGTGTGCATGGAGCGTTGTCTCCAGTGTTCTGAACCAGTTTTGGCACGCTCCTCCACAAGGCCATTCACCCTGGCTGGGTGACCACTCAGAGGGCTGCTTGTCAGATATGCTGGGTTTTGTTGGTGGTGAGTCCTGCTGGGGTTCCCCCTGTCTGCAGCAGTTAGGGGTGGTTTCTTGTCTTCTCTCTGTGGGAGTTTTGTTCCCAGCGGTGCCAGGTTTAGGGTGGGCTTTATCTATGAAGTCCCAGGCACATGCTTGCATCGCCACCCCCCCCCCCCCCAAGGGCCCCTTAATGGAAGTGGCAGGGTCCTCAGGATCCTCTATTCCAGCCGTCATTAAATGGCAGGACATAGACCGAGCAACGCTGCTGTCCGCACTGTCAGCCGACCATTCTAAAGTTTCCAGATCAGGGGTCTCCAAACTATATGGCCCTTAAGTTGTTCAGGAACTACAATTCCCATTATGCCTAGTCATGTCTGTGAATGTCAGTTTCACAATGCCTAATGGGATGTGTAGTTTCGCAACAGCTGGAGGGCCTTAGAGATCCCTGCGTTAGATTATCAAGTACTGGTGGTATTTTGTTTTAATCATTGATCTACCTTGGATTATGAACCGCTCTATATACTGTAGGTTGTTTTTGAAAGACATTCAAATCAGCAAGGTTTTCAGCGCAGCTACCACCCCCTGTAGCTTGCTACCTCTGCCGGGTCCTGCTCCCTGCCTGCCCTCAGGGTATGCTGTAAGTTTACTCTCAGATTTACAGGGGTACTCAGATGAGCAGATTGTATGTTGAGGGGCACTGTGATGGGCATCTTGTATGTTAAGGGGCAATATAACCTTTATAAAGTTGTGCTAAATAAATGAAAATATAAAGTCCACAACTGATGTGTTCTATTATTCCTGGTGAGTATCGCCACCATCTGACCTTTTTAATTGTGATTTGTGTGTGTAAACACCACCACCAAAGACTGAAAGACTCGCTTACCAAATCATATGGACCTCTTATAAGAGGTCAGAAGCGCTTGTGGCTCCATACCCAGCCTGGGCCTTTTTAACTTGACACGCCAATCTTCCCAACACCGTTGTCACAGGAGTTGCCCAAAACACAAAAGGATCCACATTTTGTAAAATTGTTAGAATTTATTGTACATAGAAATAAAAGTTGCTCTTACAACTAAGATGCAAGTATACGCGTTAAAATTGTATGTGTAGGCCGGCACACATACAAAAACCCATCCTTCCTGGTCTTGAGGGTAACGGTGACGTCAGCGTGTCGCTCCGTCCCACGCGTCTCTTCACATGTTGACGTTGTCCAGTGGTTGAATTATATATTGCAATATAGCAATATATTGCTTGGTCTGAGCAGTTTGTGTGTACCTGTCTTCTACGGCCTCCTCCTTTTTTTGTAGTTGGACTCTGTGATTTTGGGCGGCCCACTAAAAGGCCCAGCGGCCTCCTTTGCCATTGTTCCAGGCAGGCGGCTATCCAGTCTTATGCCATTAAGGGTCAGACTCCTCCCTTCCCGGTTGCGGCACACTCTGCAAGAGTGGTTGGTGCCTCCTGGGCGTTTGTGTCTCAAGTTTGCAAGGCGGCTACATATCGTCTGCACACCTTAAAGTTTTACTAAGTTGATGTTCTGGCATCTTTGCATGCTTGTTTCGGCCACAATGTTTTGCAAGTGGCTGTTTGAGGTTTCTGGTTCCTTCTCCGGGTTTTTGAGTGGTATTGCGTACTTTTTTTTTTTTTTTCTGGTTACCCACCCTTTATTGTGGCACTTCTTTGGCATGCCCCTAAGTCAATAATGTGAAGTTCTGTGTCTGTCAATGAACGAAACTGGATTTTTATTTATTTTTTTACCATAAAAATCCCTTTTCTCTGAGTTCATTGATGGACACAGCACTCGCTCCTGTTTTGTTTGGTTTAGCAGGAAGGGGATTTATTTCCAACTAGGACTGCCCATAGGCGGTGCTGTACTTTTTTCTTTTTTTTTCTGCCTAGTGTCCTCTTAAAGGTGGCTCTACAATCCAATGGTCAAGAATATGAAGTGCTATGTCCCTCAATGAACTCAGAAAAAGCAATTTTACAGTAAGTAACAAAAAAATCCCGTTCCATTCTGTTGTCAGAAAAATGCTCTATAATCTTAAGGTTAAAATGTTAATGGTTTACATATAATCATTTTAAAGTTTCACTAAACTCAAATCATAAAAAAACTTTCAAATGCAGTTTTACATGCTGTTCATAATCGGTCACTATGAGATTCATTTTCTGTATTCTGCAAACAACCTGCTGTTCTTTACTCCCCCTTCTGTCCAAGTCCCAAATGCATCTGGGGATTTTGCAGAGCAGTGTTGGCAACTCTGCACATGCTCAGTTTTCAGTGCTTTTCTATGCTGAGCATTTTCTCCCTATTGCATCCCATTTAAATTAATGTCTCCCCATTTTGTACATCTCGTAAATTTTGCAACCGTAGCAATTACAATAAAGGCTCAAAGCAAGTCATTACCTTACTAATTCTGTGTTTTTTGTTTTTTTTCTGGGATGCTCCCTAAGTACAAAAACTAGTGTACATGCAAAATATCTTGTTAAGGTCCCATCTGCTTTTCTGGATATTATTTCAGTTGTAATTCTCTGGCACACATTCCTTTCAGATTTGTGTGCATTCTGAACAAATGTTTATTTATGTGGCTTTTGGTGTTCAGACGAACTATATGTATGTATTTCAATAAAAGGAGTTAAAACACTCTTCAAATAATTGCAGATGTAACCATTTATTTTCGTTGTCTTCAGAGATTAGAAAGTAAAAGTTGGATATTCAAGAAAATGTTAACATTATAAATATTTGTTTTTTATTTCAGAATGAACTTTCTAATGCATATGCAGCTTTATATTTTCTGAGGACTAAGTTCATGTGCATGCTACATTGTACAGAGTTTTGAGTGGATCACAATGTTACATCTAGCCATTCAATGTGCGTTCAGTGATGGTGTGAGCACCATTACACGTCAGACTGTTGTGGTCCCCAAGGCACAGATTGTAAATATTTTCCACACTTATGAAAGTGTGATGTACAGCCAAACAGTACGTGTTTGTGTAATGTCATAAAGTTGATCTAAAATGAGGCATGTAGGTTGTTTTCAGCAGGCATTTATCTTTGTTCTGTTTTGGTTTGAGGTACTACTATCAGTGTTGGTCACCTTAACAGTAACAGGAGAAACTAGCATCCTCGCATAAGTGATTGAATCTCCAGTTGTTCCAGATGTGTTCGGGGAAAAAGCACATCTGTGCCCCAGCCTATTATAAGCAATACATTTGATCTGTATTGCCCTCCACATTGGCAAATGGTCTGGAAAGGTCACTCTTCAGGCAGGCTTCTGTCTCACTGATATTTAATAAATGTGTGCTATTATTTCCTGCTTAAGGGGGGTTTGGAGCAATTTTGTGCAATGAACCATTCATCAGAAAGCAGCATATCTCCTATATATGAGCTGATAACCTTCCTGTAGCAGAAGGCACTGAATTTGTAAATACCTCAGAGACATTACTGGCTTTTTAGGTATGGATTGGCTGAGTATTATGGTTTTATCCAGGGTGTATGGTAAAAGGTGCACTTCAAAAGCGATTTTGTGGTTCACGAGTGAGGTATGCAAATGTGAATTACTTTTTCCACAAATAATTGGCACACTGTCACTTTTTAGCATCTAATACAGTCTTACCCAGTTTGAAGTAATTAAATGTTCAGTGTTGCTTTGTGAATTGGATAATTAGATGTTCCCATACACGAGAGTTCAGAGTTTGGCTGCATGTTCACTTGCTGAGGCTGTTTGTACAGACCAATGAGAAGCAGCCAGCCCGGTTTTACCTATCCTCCTCCCCCCAGATAGCTGCACTCGGGAATAGTTGCCTGGCACCAGCATTCTTTTTTTGGAAAACTCCAGAACTTGCCTGTGAAAACTGGCCAGCCTAGCTCTCTGCTTTCAGTGCACTCATTGACTTCGCTGTTCAGAGTCACACGTGACCCTTTATTGCAGGCAACAAGTTCCAACAAGCTGCTGAGAAGTCCTGCTGAAAAGTTGTTTTATATATTTAACTCCTTCCTCAATGGTATGGGCATGATGTGCATTTGCTTGTGGTGAAGGAATAGCAGCAGCTAGGCTACTTGTGTGATGCCAAAGATGCTGCACATATTTTGTGCTGTTTTCTTGCTCTGATGTATTCAAAATGGAAATTTAGAGCAACGTTCAGAGGTTTACCTTAAAATGGTTATGTACAGTGCATCCAGAAAGTATTCACAACGCTTCACTTTTTCCACATTTTGTTATGTTACAGCCTTATTCCAAAATGGATTAAATTAATTTTCCTCAAAATTCTACAAACCATACCCCATAATGACAACATGAAAGAAGTTTGAAATCTTTGCAAATTTATTTAAAATAAAAAAGGAAAAAAATGTACACAAGTATTCATAGCCTTTGCCATGACTCAAAATTGAGCTCAGATGCATCCTTTTTCCACTGATCATCCTTGAGATGTTTCTACAACTTGATTGGAGTCCACCTGTGGTGCATTCAGTTGATTTGGACATGATTTGGAAAGGCACACACCTGCCCATATAAGGTCCCACAGTTAACAGTGCATTTAAGAGCACAAACCAAGCCATGAAGTCCTAGGAATTGTCTGTAAATCTCTGAGACAGGATTGTATTGAGGCACAGATCTGGGGAAGTATCCAGAAAAACTTCTGCAGCATTGAAGGTCCCTATGAGCAGTGTGACCCCTATCATCCATAAATAGAAGTTTGAAACCACCAGGACTCTTCCTGGAGTCAGCCATCCAGACAAATTGAGCGATCGGGGGAGAAGGGCCTTAGGGAGGTGACCAAAAACCTAATGGTCACTCTGACAGAGCACCAGCGTTTTTCTGTGGAGAGAGGAGAACCTTCCAGAAGAACTATCTCTGTAGCACTCCACCAATCAGGCCAGTATGGTATAGTGGCCAGACGGAAGCCACTCTTCAGTAAAAGGCACATGACGGGTCACCTGGAGTTTGCCAAAAGGCACCTGAAGGACTCTCAGACCATGAGAAATACATTTCTCTGGTCTGATGAAATGAAGATTGAACTTTGCCCTGAATGGCAAGCCTAATTTCTGGAGGAAACCAGGCACCGCACATCACCTGACCAATACCATACATACAGTGAAGCAGTGGTGGCAGCATCATGCTGTTGGGATGTTTTTCAGTGGCAGGAACTGGGAGACTAGTCAGGATTGAGGGAAAGATGAGTGCAGCAATATACAGAGACATCCTTGATGAAAACCTGCTCCAGAGCACCCTGGACCCTTAGACTGGGGTGAAGGTTCATCTTCCAATAGGACAATGATCCTATGCACACAGCCAAGATGACAAAGGTGGCTACGGGACAACTCTGTGAATGTCCTTGAGTGGCCCAGACTTGAACCCGATTAGAACATCTCTGGAGAGATCTGAAAATGGCTGTGCACGGACTTTCCCCATCCAACCTGATGGAGCTTGAGAGGTCCTGCAAAGAATAATGTGAGAAACTGCCCAAAAATAGGTCTGCCAAGCTTGTAGCATCATACTCAGACTTGGAGCTGTAATTGGTGCCAAATATTGAGCAAAGACTGAATACTTATGTACATTTTTTTTTTCCTTTTGAATACATTTGCAAAAATTTCATACAAACTTCTTTCACGTTGTCATTTATGGAATTTGTAGAATTTTGATGAAAATAATGAATTTTTTTATTTGAAATAAGGCTGTAACATAACAAAATATGGAAAAAGTGAAGCGCTGTGAATACTTTCCGGATGCAATGCATCTCTCCCACAGTTCACATGGCTCCTTTTGAATGGGTAATGAGTATTATTGTGCATACTAAAAGCAACTTACTGTTCATGTCTGTGGAAAAGAGTTTATCGCGTAAAAGGATAAATTCAAGCCTGATTTGAGGTCATAACAAGGAATGTATGTAAAACTGAAGTTAAAATCCTGAAAATGTTTCTGGGACAAAATAAAATGCATTGTAATGCTTCATCCTTCCGCCCCCCCCCCCCACCCCCCCCCAATGTTTTCTATATTTTAGCATGCTAGTCATGTCATGTTCTTCCCAGAGCTTTCAGTTCGTATTTATGCAATGGGGTTCTCCCTGGACTTAAATCACAAGCCCTGGAAATGTAATGGTATAAACTGTGTTTATGCATTAAAGTAACATTAGGTAATTCATACCAGTGCGGCTTTGAAATCGCGCTACTCCAGTGCAATTTAAAATCTTCAGATGAGTGCGAATTGCACCTCCCATTTCATTGTGATTTGGTTTAACAGAACAAAATATTACAGTGCACACATGCAAAAAAGACATTTACCTCCTGCTGCAAGGCTATTTAAAACACCTAGACATTTTCAAAAAACATTATACAAAAATATGGGATTTGGTCGCACCATATTGCTATATGGTGCTTAAGCCCACTTACTGCGACAAAGTACCCCATGATTAGTGGGTCCTACGCTATCCATAGAATGGGAAATCCTGCTTCTCTGAACCACGGGAGCCATACACTCCTCTATATGGGAGTTCTGTTGTAAGGTCTTATGGCTGCACCATCTTTAATGCATCTTTTAGGGTGTGCCCCCCATATATCTTGTTTGTTCGTTTAACAGAAGACTATGCAAGTGACATTGAAATCAGGGAAAAAAGTAGTGCAGTCATGGCAATTTGAACAATGCCATTGCCGACAATGGGGGGAGCATGAAATTCACGAGATCCTATAATGGGGGAATTGGCGCTGTTCAAGTGTACAATAAATATTACATAATATGTAAGGGAAAAAATGAATAAAAAAGAATAAAAATAGGTGAATAAAATATGAGAAAAATATATATAATCTAGGTGAGAATGTACCAAATTATTATACTTTATTGTAAAGTGCAAGGTGCTAGAAAATGTGTAATTTGGAATATATCAATGAAATATAATGCACAAAAAATCATTGATAAATAAAGGTTTAACTAACGGTGATAAAAACACCAAATGACATGTAAAAAAAAATCCACTAAACCACTGTGAAAAAGGTAAAAAAAAACCACCAAAATAGTGATACTTAGACCCCTTTCACACTGGGGCGGTTTGCAGGCGGTATTGCGCTAAAAATACCACCTGCAAACCGCCCCTAAACAGCCTCCGCTGTTCAGTGTGAAAGCCCGAGGGCTTTCACACTGAAGCGGTGCGCTGACAGGACGGTGAAAAAAGTCCTGCAAACCGCTTCTTTGGAGCAGGGAAGGAGCGGTGTATGCCCATAGCCATAGCCGCGCTGTACGAGGGATTTTAACCCTTTTTCGGCCGCCAGCGGGGGGTAAAACCGCACCGCTAGCGGCCGAATACAGCTGCAAGAACGACCGTACAGCAGCGCTAAAAATAGCGCTGTTGTACCGCCGACGCCCCCACCGCCCCAGTGTGAAAGGGGCCTAAGTGTAAAAAGTGATAATAAAAAATTGATAATAAGAATTGGTAATGAAAATTCAGTGTCCTAAAAAAATCAAAGTCTGAAGAAAAACTGTAATGTATCAATCCAATAAGAAAGTTCTTGATGTAATGATGTAGCAAGTGCTCCCCGTCTTCCGCTGCACCCCCAATCGTACCCTCACTCACCAGAGCGCTTAACCCCTGCAGGGGTAATAGCCGTGTAGGTTAGGATCCAGCAATGGTGTTCCTTGGCGATCGATGATCCTCAGCACGGGTGCCGTTTTTTCCTTTCCCCACTGTGCCAATGATGTCCTCTTAATAATCTCCAACGATAAGCATCCATATATTATAGAAAAAAAGGAGCCTCATAGTGTAAATCCAAAAAAAAAACGATATTTATTGTAAAAAACAATTTAAAACAGGAGCTGACAATGCTCCACCGGCTGGCTCAAAGCCGATAGCCGCAGCAACAGCGTGGTAGCAGCGTGCGTTCCACAGCCTGCCTACCAGAAACCGGAAGTCCAGAGGAGAAAACACAGAAGCGACATATGCGTACCACGTAACCACGTCTTACGCATTTCGTCACAAGGACGTCATCTGAGGCGAGCAACTTGTCATGCGATTTGGAACTCTTAAATCACATGACAAATCGCACTGGTGTGAACGAGGGCTAAACTTTTGTTTTTTTTATTTAACCACTTCACCCCCGGAAGATTTGGCTGCTCAATAACCAGGCCATTTTTTTGTGATACGGCACTGTGTCGCTTTAACTGACAATTGCGCAGTCGTGCGACACTGTACCCAAACAAAATTGACGTCCTTTTTTTTTCCCCCCACAAATAGTGGTGGTGGTGGTTGATCACCTCTGCGTTTTTTACTTTTTTTTTAAACAAAAGAGCGACAATTTTGAAAAAAACACTATCTTTTACTTTTTGCTATAATATCCCACATTTTTTTCCAAAAAAACTATTTTTTTCCTCAGTTTAGGCCGATATGTATTCTAAAAATTTTTAGTAAAAAAAATCACAATAAGTGTATATTGATTGGTTTATGCAAATGTTATAGCGTCTACAAAATAGGGGATAGAGTTATGGCTTTTTTTTTTTTTACTGGTAATGGCGGCGGTCTGCGATTTTTATCGGAACTGCTATATTGCGGCGGATAAATTGGACACTTTTGACACATTTTTGGGACCATTGACAATTATACAGCAATCTCTGCTATAAAAATGCACTGATTACTGTATAAATGTCACTGGTAGGGAAGGGGTTAACCATGTTCCCTCGCTATGTTCTAACTGTAGGGGGGATGGGACTGTCTAGGAGGAGAGTTCATGTATGAACACACGATCTCTCTCTACTCCCCTGAAAGAACTGGGATTTGTGTGTTTACTCAGAGAATCCCGGTTCTCGTTCTCATGAGCGGGCACCCGGCGGTCATCGCGCCCACCGGGCACTCGCATCGGATCTGGGCACACACTGTGGGCGTGCGCCCCTAGTGGCCAAAAGGAAAAGTGACGTAAGGTAACATCGATTTAACCAACCTGCCGCAGTAAAACTGCGACGGCTGGTCCGTAAGTGGTTAAATAACAAATATGTTATACTTGCCTGCTCTGTGCAATGGTTTTGCACAGAGCAGCCCCAATCCTCCTTTTCTGGAGTCACCTTCTGGCCTCTCATCTTCCACGAGTGCCCCCATGGAAAGCTGCTTTCAATGGGATTCCTCATGCGGGCTTGCTTCCGAGCCACCTTGTCCGTGTCCCGTCCCCTGCTGACTTATCACAGCATTTAATTGAGGGCAGTGGGAGCCAATAGCTCCCACTGTTATCAGTCTGTCCAATGAGATGGGAGACAGCTGTGAGAGCTGCTGCTCTCATGCGCATCATTAGATTAGATTGGGCTCATGTAAGGATATGGGGGGTGGGGTGCTGGGGAATCCTACAGCACAGAAGGAAGAATGCATTAAGGTTAAAAACCCTAAGGCTTTAGAACCACTTTAATTATGCAGATTGTGTTCCAGTAGATCACAAAAGAAGTATTATATGCTAATAAGTGTCGATAGAGTATCTGTTTTATAGAGGTGCACCGAATGGAAATTTTGGTGCCAAAACCAAAAATTCAGGATGCACTTGGCTGAAAACCGAAAATGTCAGTTTTAAAAAAAAATCTATTTTTATATAAAATTGTATTATATTCGACTTTTTAATTAATATAATTTTAAATGAATATACATTTGTCAGACATTATTGGCCCCTTCAGCACAAGAAAAGCTCAAGAAAAATGTATCCCTTTAAATTCTATATGTCTTCACACTGGTCTATTGCGCTTCCATTGTGGTGGTAAAAATCCTGCTTGCATTTTTGGTCAGTTAAAAAAATGCGCAAAAAATGCACCTCCCTGTTCAAATGCATTGAAAATGCAGCAAGAACGCATCATTAACGCGCCATGTTACGTTTTTGATGTGTTTTTTGTCACATGACCTATGAAAAACACCATAAGCGCAGTAGATCATGGTAGAATGGTTGCAAAATTGCTGCAAATTTGCGGCAAAATCGATAGCGGTTCGGGTGCCATCATCGGCACCTTTTTCTCTTATTGGCCAAATGCCGATAAAACCATAGACATGCACCGAAACATTTTGGCTCAAAATGGTGTTATTTCTGGCTGCTAAGGTCAATTGCTTTTATTCTGCCCATTTGTCTGTATATTTAAACTGGCATTGCTGCTTGAACCAGGGTGTATAGTTGTGTTGTGAGCAGTGTGGCATGCAAACCACACTGTGATTTGCAAAGACCATAGCATTCAATGGTCAGAAGTACTGCTGGCTCTCTTGACCAGTAGCATGACTGGAAACTTTGAAAACTTGCTGATTATTTTCCCTTTTCTACATTGTTTCACAGAGTGAATGAACTGTTTTTTTTTTTTTGTTTTTTTTTTATATGTTTTTTTACTTGCAGCTTAAGATGCTTAAACGTATCAGCCAATAATTTGGAAACGCTTCCAGCAGCATGTTTGTCTGAGGAAACACAGAGCTCATTGCAAGAGCTTTATGTGACGAAAAACAACCTCACTGACAAGTGTGTGCCCTTGCTAACTGGACATCCTCATCTGAAGATTCTGCACATGGCCTTCAATCATCTACAGACCTTTCCAGCCAGGTTTGTGCTGTTTTTGATTTTTTTTTGATAGCCCAAATTTTTAGTGTATCAAATATTGTAGGAATGTTTGTGAACCCTTTGGAATTTGCTGGATACCTTCATGAAAACCCTCTCGAATGCCATCTCATTTTCAGTCAGGTGTATTAATTTTGGTTCTCTTCTTGGATAGATATCTCCCATGGAAATGGCTCAATACCTTGCACAGCCTTGTATTTCTCCCATTAAAACCAGTGATGGAGCACTGATGTCAGGGTATTTTCCACTCCCACTGGCCCCTCTAACGTCTGAAGGACTTTAAACTGGTCCTTTTGCTTAAGTTTTAGAGACCCCTGCCTTAGATGATCAGGTTCAACTTTTTAGCTATTTGTTTATTTGTTTAAAAATGTAGTTTGTTACAAAAGCCTTCAATTCCAGAGGCAATGTAGGTGCAGTAAGTGGGGGGGGGGGGGTGTCTCCAGCAGGGACTCAGCATTAAGGCTGCTTTCACACTGGGGCGGTAGGGGGCGTCGGCGGTAAAACAGCGCTATCTTCAGCGCTGTTTTACCGCGGTATTCGGCCGCTAACGGTGCGGTTTTACCCCCCCGCTGGTGGCCGAAAAAGGGTTAAAACCACTCGTATAGCGCGGCTATAGCCGCGGTATTGTTGCGGTATAGCCGCGCTGTCCCATTGATTTAAATTGGCAGGAGCGGTGAATACACCGCTCCTTCACCGCTCCAAAGATGCGGCTTGCAGGAGATTATTTTCTTCTCCTGCCAGCGCACCGCTTCGAAAGCCCGAGGGCTTTCACACTGAACAAACAGGCGGTGTTTTTAGCGCAATAACGCCTGCAAACCGCCCCAGTGTGAAAGGGGTCTTATAAGCATTTTTTTCTTCTTTTTTTTTTTTTCTTTTTTTTTTTTACAGAAGGGTTAATAGCATCAGGTTTTCATTTCATTTTTCAAATGTTTACTGTACAGGGTGCTGGTAAAAACAAAAAACCTGATAAAGGTTAACAAGTCTCCAAAATCTATAACCGATTACAGCATCATCTTCTGGCAAATGGCTCTCTGGGAAGTTAAACTAGACTGTAGCAACCAGAATCTTAAACAACTGTGCATGGCAGCCAATCCGCTTCTAGCTTTAATTTTCAGAGTTTGGCTGAACATGAAGCTGATTGGCTTGATGCTCCAGCTATAGTAAATTCACACCAAATGCCTTACAATAGATTGCAACAGTATTCTGTTTCTACTGTACACTTTTGGTGCGTTCAAATTTTTACAAAACTTCCTACTGTTTAGCATCACTTCTGGGCCGATTATTTTTCCTGGACAGAATTATCTAACGTATGGTGCAGAGTTTTCTCAGCTGTCGGGATCCGGCCAAGAATATATTTTAGCAGATTGAATTAGAGGAATAATGCATATTTCGAAAATGCAGATGATTACTCCTATCCAGTAATGGAAAATTTCAGGACAGTGCCAGCTCAGCGAAGCTGGCCCCCCTACAATCAGCACAAATAAAAACTCAAGTGTGTTTCTTTAGTGCTACGTTTGTGCTGTTTTGTGCTGTAAAAATTTACATTTGTGCTGCTTTTATTTTTAAGATATTAGAAATTGTTTTTTCCAGACCATGACATCACCTAGCCCCCTACAACATCCAAATGACACAAAACTGGTCCCGTTGGTTAGTGCTACGTTTGTGCTGTTTTGTGCTGCTAAAAATTCCGTTCTGTCTTTTATCGTTTTTGCGTTATTAATGATTTATTAAAGGTCACCAAAGGTCAGTCAGCCCCCCTACAACGCCCAAATGACACAAAACTGGTCTCGTTGGTTAGTGCTACGTTTGTGCTGGTTTGTGCTGCTAAAATTTTTATTTGTGCTGTTATGGTTTTTCAGTTATAACAGTTTATTTTTTTTTCAAACCCCACTCATTTTGCCACCCTACAATCAGCACAAATAAAAACTCAAGTGTGTTTCTTTAGTGCTACATTTGTGCTGTTTTGTGCTGCTAAAATTTCCGTTCTACCTTTTATCGTTTTTTGCGTTATTAATAATTTATTAAAGGTCACCGAAGGTCACTTAGCCCCCCTACAACACCCAAATGACACGAAACTGGTCTTGTTGATTAGTGCTATGTTTGTGCTGTTTTGTGCTGCTAAAATTTCCGTTCTATCTTTTATCGTTTTCGCGTTATTAATGATTTATTAAAGGTCACCAAAAGTCAGTCAGCCGCCCTACAACACCCAAATGACACGAAACTGGTCTCGTTGGTTAGTACTACGTTTGTGCTGCTAAAATTTTTATTTGTGCTGTTATGGTTTTTAAGTTATAACAGATTTTTTTTTAAAACCCCACTCACTTTACCCCCCCTACAATCAGCACAAATAAAAACTCAAGTGTGTTTCTTTAGTGCTACATTTGTACTGTTTTTGTGTTGTTTAAATTTATGTTCTATCTTTTATCGTTTTTGCGTTATTAATGATTTTTTAAAGGTCACCAAAGTTTACTCAGCCCCCCTACTACACCCAAATGACACAAAACTGGTCTCGTTGGTTAGTGCCTCATTTGTGCTGGTTTGTGCTGCTAAAATTTTTATTTGTGCTGTTATGGTTTTTTTAGTTATAACAGCTTGTTTTTATATTTGTGCTTTTTTGTCATAATAATAAAAATTTGTGCTGCTTTTATTTTTAAGATAATAGCAATTTGTTTTTTCCAAATGACATCACCCCGTTCTCCTGTCACGTACCTGGTTAGTGAGCTCCTGGTTAGAAAGCAGCCATGGGAGCATAGTGCGGTATGAGTGCCTGTGATCGGTCCAGTAGACTGCGTGGTGAAAGCAGTCAGCAGGTGGATGTGGCGGCAGAACCAGCTGGTGGCAGATGAGCTGGCACTGAGCTTGGCTGGTGGCAGACTGTGGGTAAGCAGCTGGAAGCAGGAGACAGATGAGACCTTGCTGGGCTGAAGAGCTGTAGCAGGCTGGATGAGCAGGATGCAGGGTCAGATGAGCCGGGTCCATAATGGTCAGGCAGATCAGGCATAGACGGCACACAACAGGATAGTCGGGTCACAAGCCAAGTCAGCAACAGGAGGTAGATCAGGCAAGAAGAGAAGGCAGAATCCAGAGACAAGCCAAGGTCAGGGCAGGTAGCAGTCAAACGGAGGTCAGGAGCAGGCTGGGTTAGGATCAGAGGTCAAACACAGGAATCAGGAATAAACACACAGAAGCAGCACACCAAATTGCAGCCTGTTTAGTCTGTCTGGTGCCAGCTTTGGTGACAGGCTCACGCTCATTTGCCCAGCCAGTTGCCAGTCTCCGCATGCGTATATGTATGTACAGGGAGACATAATTTGTGCTATGCAAAAGCCTTCCCTGACACCCCCTACAACAGCCAAACAAAATGAAAACGGGCTGGTTGGTTAGTGCCATGTTTGTGTTGGTTTGTGCCTATTTACTTTCCATTCTATCTCCTTTTGTTTTTTAGTTATTGTTTGAGCCCCCAAGTTATTCAGTTATTTAATAAAGGTCACCAAAGGTTACCCAGCCCCCCTACAAGAGACAAAAGGCATGAAACTGCGCTGCTTGGTGCCTCCTTTGTGCTGGTTTGTGCTGTTTAAATATCAGTTCTACTGCTTTTTGTTTTTCAGTTATTTACTATCTATTAAAGGTCACCAAAGGTCACTTATTGCTGTGCTGTTAAAATTATTATGTGTGCTGCTTTGATTTCTTAATTGTAAAAGTTTGTTTTTATTTGATCAAACCCCACCCAATTGGCATCCCATGTTATTAGATACTATAAAGCCTCATGCACACGAGACGCTGTTAAACGCGTTAAATAGTAAATAACTGAAAAACAAAAAGTGGTAGAACTGATATTTAAACAGCACAAACAAGCAAAAATGAGGCACCAACCAGCCCAGTTTCATGCCCTTTGTCTCTTGTAGGGGGGCTGGGTAACCTTTGGTGACCTTTATTAAATCAACAATAACTGAAAAACAAAAGGAGATAGAAGGGAAAGTAAATCGGCACAAACCAACACAAACGTGGCACTAACCAACCAGCCCGTTTTCATTTTGTTTGGCTGTTGTAGGGGGGTCAGGGAAGGCTTTTGCATAGCACAAATCATGTCTCCCTGTACATACATATGCGCAGACTGGCAACTGGCTGGGCAGATGAGCGTGAGCCTGTCACCAATGCTGGCACCAGACAGACTATTTAAACAGGCTGCAATTTGGTGTGCTGCTTCTGTGTGTTCATTCCTGATTCCTGTGTTTGACCTCTGATCCTAACCCAGCTTGCTCCTGACCTCCGTTTGACTGCTACCTGCCCTGACCTTGGCTTGTCTCTGGATTCTGCTTCTGCCTTCTCTTCTTGCCTGATCTACCTCCTGTTGCTGACTTGGCTTGTGACCCGACTATCCTGTTGTGTGCCGTCTATGCCTGATCTGCCTGACCATTATGGACCCGGCTCATCTGACCCTGCATCCTGCTCATCCAGCCTGCTACAGCTCTTCAGCCCAGCAAGGTCTCATCTGTCTCCTGCTTCCAGCTGCTTACCCACAGTCTGCCACCAGCCAAGCTCAGTGCCAGCTCATCTGCCACCAGCTGGTTCTGCCGCTACATCCACCTGCTGACTGCTGCCACCACGCAGTCTACTGGACTGATCACAGGCACTCATACCTCACTGTGCTCCCATGGCTGCTTTCTAACCAGGAGCTCATTAACCAGGTACGTGGCAGGAGAGCGGGGTAATGTCATCATCTGGAAAAACAAATTGCTAGTATCCTAAAAATAAAAGCAGCACTAATTTTTATTATTATGACACAAAAAAGACAAAATATAAAAACAAGCTGTTATAACTAAAAAACCATAACAGCACAAATAAAAATTTTAGCAGCACAAACCAGCACAAACGTAGCACTAACCAACGAGACCAGTTTCATGTCATTTGGGTGTTGTAGGGGGGCTGACTGACTTTTGGTGACCTTTAATAAATCATTAATAACGCGAAAATGATAAAAGATAGAACGGAAATTTTAGCAGCACAAAACAGCACAAACGTAGCACTAACCAACGAGACCAGTTTTGTGTCATTTGGGTGTTGTAAGGGGGCTGAGTGACCTTCGGTGACCTTTAATAAATCATTAATAACGTAAAAACGATAAAAGGTACAAACGGAAATTTTAGCAGCACAAAACAGCACAAATGTAGCACTAAAGAAACACACTTGAGTTTTTATTTGTGCTGATTGTAGGGTGGGCAAAGTGAGTGGGGTTTGAAAAAAAAATAAACTGTTATAACTTAAAAACCATAACAGCACAAATAAAAATTTTAGTAGCACAAACGTAGCACTAACCAACGAGACCAGTTTTGTGTCATTTGGGCATTATAGGGGGGCTGAGTGACCTTTGGTGACCTTTAATAAATCATTAATAACGCAAAAATGATAAAAGATAGAACAGAATTTTTAGCAGCACAAAACAGCACAAACATAGCACTAACCAACGAGACCAGTTTTGTGTCATTTGGACGTTGTAGGGGGGGGCTAGGTGATGTCATGGTCTGGAAAAAACAATTGCTAATATCTTAAAAATAAAAGCAGCAGAAATGTAAATTTTTACGGCACAAAACAGCACAAACGTAGCACTAAAGAAACACACTTGAGTTTTTATTTGTGCTGATTGTAGGGGGGCCAGCTTCGCTGAGCTGACAGTGCAACAGCAAGTGGATCAGTTCTGCTTTCTCGCCATATCTAGCGCAAATGAATCCAAGGTTCAGCTAGGAAAAAATGGGTATTCTATAGGATCTATGGATTATATAGTGTTTGGTCAGGTTAGGGGAGGCATTTTGTAACATCTATTGGTCCCAAGTCGACTTCTTTGAGCTTTGATTTGGATGTTTAACACACATTCCTAATTTATTACCTACTAATGTATTCATTGTAAAAAAAAAAAAAAAAAAAAAAAAAAAAAAAAAATTCTCAAACTAATATTCATAGGTCTGTCAGACAAAATTCGCATTTCTCTGTTGTCTTTGAAATTCCTTTTTTTTTTTTTTTTTTCTTAAATCTTATTTACACAGTAAAATGGCCAAACTGGAAGAGCTGGAGGAGATTGATATCAGTGGAAACAAGCTGAAAGCCATACCAACCACCATTATGAACTGCAGACGTATGCACACTGTCATCGCCCACTCCAACTGCATAGAAGTCTTCCCTGAAGTTATGCAGCTTTCAGAGATCAAGGTCAGTGAAGTTCATCACACTTAGTGTCCGTCTCCAAAAAACCAATACTTTGCAGTTTCAGAATTGTAGTTTAAGGCCCCTTTCACACGAGGCGGGCTCCGTTTCTACGGAGCCCGCCTCGGTCCGCCGGCTCAGCGGGAGATCTGTCCGTTGATCTCCGCTGAGCCGGCGGATGACAGGTCCCTCTCTGCTCACTGAGCGGGGAGGGGCTTGTCAGGCGCCGCTGCCGCCTATGGAGGGACCGGACGAAAACGGACAGCGTGTCCGTTTTCGTCAGATCTCGCCCGATCCGATCCGCCAGCGACGGATCTGGACGTAGAGCCATACATCTGCTTTTAGCGGATCGGACGGGGTCGGATGTCAGCGGACATGTCTCCGCTGACATCCGACGCTCCATAGGCTAACATGGATCGCCCGTTCAGGTCCGCCGTCAAAACTGACAGGCGGACCTGAACGGTCCGATCGTATGAAAGGGGCCTTACAGATGCAATCAGCTGCATGAAGCAAAATACTAATGTTTGTGTTGTTCTTTGTACTATAAAAACAATGCCACGGGCATATCTGTCCTCTTTCTTTTTTGCATATATTTTTTTAAAAGATTAGAATGAGAGATACAGAGCTTTGCAAGCTATAATTAAAATTACAAAACAGGAGCTGTGTATGCAGAATCACATTTCCTCTCAAGGAGTCGGGTTATTATCCCCTTGACGCCGACATAACGCAAATATGCGGCCTTCGGCTTCAAGGGGTTGTACCGAGGTGATGCCTGCAGGCATCACCCCGGTACCGTTTTTTAGAGCGGACAGTCGGCTTTCTTGTAATAACTGATGCGGCTAAAAAGATGCTTGCCTGTTATTACAAGCAGTGGGAAGGGACTCTCTCCCCCCCCCCCCCCCCCCCTTCCGTGGTTTACCCAGGCTCTCCCGTCCCACCGGCTGGCTAGAGACATGAACAATGCCGGAATCAGCTTTGATTGGGTCTCGGATCTAGTAACCCAGAAGCGATGTCATGATTTAAATGTGCCAGATTTAAAAAAATTGACAGTATTCAAAACAGCCTAACTTGGAGTTTTGAAAGCTTTTAAGTGCAAAGGGAGGGATTTGGGGTCTTATAGACCTCAGATCTCTCCATAAAGAGTACCTGTCACTGCCTATTACTGTCAAGGGATGTCTTTACATTCTTTGTGACAGCAATAAAAGTGATCAAACAAAAACATTAAAGGGACAGTGTAAAAAAAAGAAGAAAAAAAAATTAAAGCACCCCATCCCTCCGTGCTCGCACACAGAAGCGAGCGCATACGTAAGTCGCACAAATGTAAACTGTGTTAAAACCACACGTGAGGTTTTGCCAAGATAGAGTGAGAGCAATAATTCTAGCGCAAGACCTCCTCTGTAACTCTAAACCGGTAACCTGTAGAAATTTTTAAAGTGTTGCTGTGACCTAAAATATTGCAACGATCATCATTTTATTCTCTAGGGTCTCTGCTAATATATATATATATATATATATATATATATATATATATATATATATATATATATATGTATATTAATGTTTGGTGGTTTAAGTAATTTTCTAGCAAAAAATATTGATTTTAACTTGTACGCAACAAGTGCCAGAAAAAGTATTCGACTTAAAGGGGTTAAAATGATAAAGTATGTCACCAGCACACAAAATCTCCAGAGTAGGTCCAAAGCTTTATTCATTGATCACATCTTAATTACAGAAGCAATGTTTTTTTCACAGCCATAATGGGTTAATGAAATCGACACCAGAGAAAAATAACAGAGGAGCACTGTATGATTGTTGTCCATTTTGTAACTGTTGGTTGCAATCTCACATTACGAATATTCTGTTTAAAATGTCATATTTAAAGAATGGCATTTCCCTCCCTGCAAGAAAAAAAATGTACAAATCTACATCTGTTATAAAGAAATTTAACTACACTTGTTGGATTAAAATAAATAGCATGGGCACTTTTACAGCGATGTGGTGTAATTTACCGTGGATGATTATGCACAGTGTACCAATGGGTTACCTGCGCTTTGCCATAGACTTCTATTGTATTGGGCAGTTTTGGTGCGTTTTATGAAAATGCACTAAAACTCCCCGATGCATGAGAAGTCTATGGTAATGAAACCCGCAGGTCCACGGTGCGGGAAAATTGCATCACATCTGTGTGAATGTGTGCGTCTCCTGTAAAAAGTACATCCGTTTTGGAGAAAAATATTGCACTTCCTGGAACTAGTACAGTGATTGTAATGTCCACGCTTCTATGTTCTTGTCAAGTACAACCCCTGGAAAAAAGTATGGCATCACCACTTTTGGAAAAAGTTTATTCAATTGTGTAGGGAAAAAAAAGCTTATCACAGATATGCTTTAAAACTGTTTTCATTTAACATTCCAACCTTCTGGCTTTAAAGTGATTGTAACTGCCGGTTCACACAGGGGCAACACGACTTGCAGGTCGACTCACCGAGGCGACCTGCACACGGCTTCAGCTGCGACTTTCAAAACGACTTCTGTATAGAAGTCAATGCAAGTCGCTTGAAGTCGCCCCAAAAATACTACAGGAATCTTTTTCTAAGTCGGAGCGACTTGCGTCGCTCCTATTAGAACGGTTCCGTAGTACAGAACGGGACGCGACTTTTCAGGCGGTTAAGTCGCCTGACAAGTCGCCCCTGTGTGAACCGGGGCTAAGGGTTTGTTTTATTTTATTTAAATAACAAACATATTATGCTTACCTCCACTGTGCAGCTCGTTTTGCACAGACTGGCCCTGAACCTCGTCTTCTGGGGTCCCCCGGTGGCCCTCCTGGCTCATCCCCACATCAGATAACCCCCTAACTTACCTTGCGGGCGCGCTCCCGAGTCCAGCATTCGGGGTCCATACCCGCCGAATGTATGACTCAGCCCTGCCCCCGGCACCCGTGTCATTGGATTTGATTGACCACAGCGGGAGCCTATCCAATCAAGAGCTGAGAACCCCAGGCAGGGAGACCGCGTATCCCCGCCGGGTCATGTTCCAGGTCTCAGGTAAGTAAAACGGGGGGGGGGGTGTCACTGCCAGGTGTTTTTTAACCTTAATGCATGGTGAAAAAACACGAGGGTTTACAACCCATTTAAGTAAGACTTAAAAAATAAAAAATAAAACAAAACTGTAGTCAATTGCAACTGTTTTTGCAGATCAAGCAGAGGGAAAAAAATATGGAATCATTCAATTCTGAGGAAAATATTATGGAATCGCATGTACTTTGCAGTTCTAAAACAAACCTGCATCATTATACTGTACATCTGCTAATTCATCTGCTGTTAGAGTGCTTGCACACCTTGGTGAGCTGTTTGACATGAATCATGGCTCCAACATGAGAGTTGTCAGTTGAAACAAAAGGAGAGGATTATAAAACTTCTGAAGTTGGTTATTCCTAGTCAGCTGTGTCTATAAAATCTGGACCAAGTACAAATCAAATGGAAAGGTTGTTAAGACATCCGATTTACATACAAAAAAGCTAAACGAAAACCAACACCTAAATAGAAAAAAACAAGCTTACAGCGGGCTAAAGAAAAGCAATCCATGGACTGTGGATAACTGTCTGAGATTGATATTCAGGGTTGAATCACAACTCTGCATTGGGCAGGGTGATGATGCTGGAACTTTTTCGTTTGGTGCTGTTAAAATGAAAAGTATGACAACTGCCTAAAGAAAACATGCAAATTTCCACAATCATTGACGATATGAGGTTGTATATCAGATAAAGGAACGGGGGAGCTGACAGTCATTAAATCTTCAATAAATGCTCAAGTTTATATTGAGATTGTGGACACTTTTCTTAATCCATCAACTGAAAGGATATTTGGTGATGATGACATTATTTTTCAGGATGAAAATGTGTCTTGCCATAGGGCAAAACCCAAAAAACTTTAATTCAAGAAAGGCATATAATGGCAATGGCATGGCCTGCAAATAGTCCAGACCTCAATTCAATTGAAAATCTATGATGGAAAATTAAAGAAAATGGTCCATGACAAGGCTCCAACCTGCAAAGCTGATCAGGCAACTGCAGTAAAAGAACGTTGGAGCTGGATTGATTTCGAATACGGTTTGTTGATGGTTAAATCCATGCCTCGGAGAATTCAAGCTGTTATAAAAGCCAGAGGTGGTGTAACAAAGTACTAGTGGTGTACTGTAGTGTGTGTGTGTTTTTTTTTTTTTTTTTTTCTTTTCCATGATTCCATAATATTTTGCAATTGACTACAGTTTTCTTTCTTTGTTTCTTAAAGCCAGAATGTTGGATTGTTAAATGAAAATAGTTTTTGAGGCATGTCTGATTCAGTTTTTTTTTTTCTACACAATTAAACAATTGAACATTTTTCAAGATTGGTGATTCCATACTTTTTGCCAGGGGTTGTATGACACATGCACCTGGCTTCCAGGTCTTTGTAAAGTAAGACACATTCACCTACTTGAAGTCTGGTCTGAGGTCAGAATAAGGAATCTGCCTGTGTACCTGTGCCAAGCTGAAGATATGAACTACAATTGTTCCCTATGGCCAGGATATGCAAGATTTAAAGATCAGCAGGGAATGCAATAGATGATAAACAATGCAAAAAATGTGATGTTTCTTTGTCTTAATCATACAGTAGAGGACACAGGCTGGATATTCATAGACCCTGGGTTATATTGTATACTAATCCATTTTAGTTGGCATAAGTTTGCTGGACCCTGATAAAGAGTTAGCGACATCGGCAGGTAAGACAGATTTACCCTGTACTGGACTGATCTGTAACCTCCCTTTTTACAGGTTTCCACAATAGTATTTGTTCCATGATAAAATTAGGAAAAAAATAAGGAAACAGGAAGTTGTGTTTTTGAAGTATATTTCCTTGTGTAGAGTTTTTTAAACTTGGCATTAAAAATCAACTTTCAGATGTCTGCACTCTAACCTTCTCTTCACTTCTCAGAAAGTGCCTCATTCTGGACACAGTCCAGGCCAAGGTCCTTTCTTCAGAAAACAAGATTCTTTTTCTAAGATCTCATGCTTGAATCCAAAGATCTAAGACATCCCTCAATGCGATTCCCTGAAAGTTCTGGGCCTCAAGTCATTTGAGGCCTTCACCGAATTCAATTCAAGGCCTCTCCATTGCAAAAATTTGTTGGCCTAGAACAGGCACACTTTTTCTCTTGACCTCCCTATGCTCCTTTCCAGCCAAGCAAGAGAACCCTCTAGCTTGGTGGATTTCCGATCCAGCCTTGAAAACTGGGAAGTCATTTGTACCCCACCTATAGAGGGTGATAACAGATGTCTTCCTCACAGCAAAGCTCACTGTCAACATCCTGGAACAATAAAGGTAGCTCTGAATCACTGGACTTTCCTTCGGTGTCACTTGATCAAGGTATATTCAGACAATGCCCCAGCAGCCTTCATGACAGCCTGATTTTCTCATGGGTGGAGAAACACTGTCCAGCCCTCCCTGCTGTTTACATCTCAACAGTGGATAATTGGAAGGTGGATTAACTCAGCCGTCACTTTTGGACCAAGGAGAATGGGCCTTTCATCTTGATATCTTCTGTCTCTTATGTCAGAAATGGAGATCACCAGATGTTGACTTCCCGGCCTTCAGGTAAAGGTTACCCCTGTTTGTAGCTAGACCAAGGATCCTCAAACACTGACATTGGTTGCTCTGAAAACTCCGAGCACTTTCTAGTTTAAATGCATTTTCTTCCATTCCAAATTTTGACACTGCAAAATAGAGCAAGAGAAAAAAATATTTCTAATTGCACCAAACTGGCCCAAGCAAAACTGATACACACATACTCAAACTTCTAGGAACTTCCAAACAGGCCAAGGCTTCTGTCTCGGCACTCCTGTTCCAACTTGCTTCTCGGTCCTTATCTTTAATGACATGGCTGTTGAAACCTAGGTCTTGATTGACAGGGATGTCTTTTTGGTTCCGTCATTCTCACATTGCTCAAAGCCAGAAAAGCTGCTTCCCGAATAGAAAGCCTTCTTTGCCAGGAGTGAACGCAGGCACTTCAATCCCAGAGTACACTCTGTGCCTTGCATTCTGGCCTTCCTACAGTTAGGAACTGACAAGAATTTGGCCTTCAGTACTCTGAAGGGACAGGTTTTGGCCTTGTCCATTTTGTTTGAAAAACCTTTGGCTTAATTTTCCCTTGTTAAAAAAAAATATATATATATAATGATAAAAAGCCTTTATTTGGGTGTTTCTCAACTAGACCACCCTTACATCACCATGTTCTTCCTTGGGATCATTAATTGGTTCTCTGCCCTGCAGGAGCTACCCTTTGAACTAATCGGGAAACTTTTTTTATTTTTGGGTTATCTTTCCTACAAAGTGGCTGCCTTAGTGGCTATCACGTCTACCAGCGATGTCTCTGAATTAGCAGCCCTCTCTTTTAAGGAGCCATTCCTGATGCTTCACAAAGACTAATGTCACAGTAGGGAAGATTCCCACAACCTTTAAATGTGTGGATTAGGTAATTGGGTCAGTTTTTTTTGTTCATTTTTTTTTTTTTTTTGTTCAACCTACTGACATGTCTATGGGCTGCTTAAGAGAGGCCGATTCTCTGTCTTGTCATCAGGGCCTTGCAAAAGATATCCTGCTTCAAAGGCCAATATTACTGTCTCAAGAGCTTACTCTCAAAAGGAACACCTGCAGCATCAGACCGGTAGGTGTTTACAGGGCATTCGGACATGAATCCTGCTTCCCAGGTTTTTGAGGCTTCTACCTGTTCTTTGGTTCATACCTTTTCCAAGTTCTACCAGGTGGATGTTGAAGCTTCTGCAGAAGCTTTTGGCCACAAAGTAGCACTTTAAGTTGGGTCTGTTGACCTGTGTTATTGTTGGGCCTGTTGGCACAGTTCTGTTTACCTTGTTGCTTATTGTTTGTCACAAGGTTTATGAATATCAAGCCTGTGTCCTGCACAGTACGATAAAGATAAAAATTTGACTTACCTGTACATTTTGTATCTTGGGGTACAGGACACCCTCCCCTCTGTTCCTATTTTACTCTGCATTGCTTGCTACAAAACGCTCAGAGTGGGTAAGGTTATAGGCATACAGCTTTGCCAGTGCCCAGTCACCTGAAGATCGCATTATCTAACCCAGGGTCTGTATGTATCCAGCCTGTGTCCTGTACTGTACTCCAGGTACAGGTAAGTCAAAAAAATTTTTTTTGTTCAGGACTTCATCATTCTTTGTTCAAGGTCAACACTAAGTTCCTCTTCTATAATATAAGCACAGGGTTAATATTTTAACAATGGTATTCATGTGGATAAATGGAGCCCTTCATCTGAGGGCCATGTATGTGTGCCCAGGGAGTGAAAGGTGTTCCTTCAGCTTTCCTGCAAGAATCAATGACGGGCTGAGAGATGCAGTGCCTGCACGAATTGTCCCACATTAAAGTGGTTGTAAACCCTGTTACACCACTTTTACCTAAAGGTAAGCCTAAAATGAGGCTTACCTGCAGTTACTGTGAATATCTCCTAAACTTTTATTATTATTATTATACAAGATTTATATAGCGCCAACAGTTTACGCAGCGCTTTACAATGTATAAGGGAGACAACACAATTACAGTACAGTTCAATACAAAAGGTACAGGAGGGACCTGCTTGTAGAGCTTACATTCTAAAGGGAGGGGGTGGTGGTACAAAAGGTAATAGCTGCAAAGAATGATTTGATGGGGGTGGCTCAGGGACAGTTATGTGGGTGTGGGATAGGCTTCCCTGAATAAATGAGTTTTCAGGGATCTCCTAAAGGTGGACAGGGTAGGGGCTGATCAGACATACTGGGGCAGGGAATTCCAGAGGATGGGAGAGGCTCTGGAGAAGTCCTGAAGGCGAGCATGGGAGGAGGTAACAAGGGAGTTAGAGAGCAGGAGGTCCTGGGAGGAGCGGAGGGGGCGATTTGGGCAATATCTGCAGATGAGGTTGGTGATGTAGATGGGGCGATGTTGTGAATGGCCTTGTATGTTATGGTTAGCATTTTGAATTTTACACTGTGGGGTAGGGGAAGCCAGTGAAGGGATTGGCAGAGAGGAGCAGCAGTCACGGATCGATTAGTGAGGTGTATTAGTCTAGCAGCAGCATTCATAATAGACTGAAGGGGGGATAGCCTGCTTAAGGGTAGGCCATTAAGGAGAGAGTTGCAGTAGTCGAGGCGGGAAATAATCAAGGAGTGAATAGGTTGCTTTGTGGTGTCATTAGTCAGGAAGGGTCGAATTCTGGAGATGTTGCGGAGGTTAAAGCGGCAGGATTTAGCCAGTGATTGGATATGGGGGCTGAAGGAGAGGTCAGAGTCAAGGATTACGCCCAGGACCCTGGCATGTGTGGAGGGACCAATGGTTGTGTTGTTGATATTAATGGTGAAGTTACAGGAGGGGGACCATGAAGGAGGAAATATAACAAGCTCAGTTTTAGAAAGATTAAGTTTGAGGAAGTGGTGTGACATCCATTCCGATATGTCATTCAGCAAGTTTGAGATCTGTGAGGAGATAGTGGGGGTGGGTTAAGGAGTGGAGAGATAGATCTGTGTGTCATCGGCATAGAGGTGGTATTGGAAGCCATGGGAGGTTATCAACTGGCCCAGGGAAGAGGTATAGAGTGAGAAAAGGAGAGGCCCAAGGACGGAGCCTTGGGGTACCCCAACAGAAAGAGGAAGGGGAGCGGAGGAGATGGAGTTGTAAGTGACACTGAAAGTGCGCTGAGATAGGTAGGAGGAGAACCAGGATAATGCAGAATCACGGAGGCCAAGGGAGTGTAATTTGCTGAGGAGCAGCAGGTGGTCAACTGTGTCAAAGGCAGCAGAGTCTAAAGTCGAAGGCAGTCTAAAAGTATGAGTATGGAGTAGTGGCCATTGGTTTTGGCAGTTATTAGGTCATTGGTGAGTTTTAGTAGGGCAGTTTCAGTAGAATGTTGTAGGCGGAAGCCAGACTGTAGGAGGTCGAGAAGGTTGTCTGTGAGGTAGCGACTCATTTGGTCATGAACAAGGCGTTCGATGAGCTTGGAGGCAAACGGGAGAAGGGAGATAGGTCTTAAGTTATTCAAACAGGTGGGGTCTAGTGAGGGTTTTTTGAGTTTGGGGGTAACCAGTGCATGTTTGAGCGGGGAAGGAAAGGTGCCGGAGGAGAGGGAGAGGTTGAAGATGTGGGTTAGGGAGTTGAGGATAGAGTGGGAAGGTGGTCGCAGTAATTGAGAGGCGACAGGGTCCAGGGGACATGTAGTGAGGTGGGCCATGGAGAGGAGTTTATCAACTTCTTCTGTGGTAACTGGGCAAAAGGAGGAGGGTATTGAGTGTGGTGTTGGACCTGATATGTTGGGTAGGGGAGGAATTTGCTGGATATCTCCTTGCGAATTGTGTTGATTTTGCTATTGAAGTGGTTGGTAATATGTTGAGCTGTAAGCAAGTTGGTGGGTGGGGGGCAGTGGGGGGTGAAGTAAGGAATTAAGGGTAGAAAAGAGTTGACGAGGTTTGGATGAGAGTGTTTTGATGAGTGTTGTAATAGGTTTGTTTAGCAGTGTGGAGGCAGGAGTTGTATTTGAGAAGGACAGATTTGTAGAGGGTAAAATCTTGCAGGGATTTAGATTTACGCCATGCTCGCTCAAGAGCACTGCTGTGTCTCTTGAGACTTCTGATGTCGTCTGTTTGCCAGGGTTGTGGCAGATGGGGCCTGGTTCTGCGTGTAGAAAGAGGAGCAAGTACGTTTAGGGAGGATGACAACGTGGTGTTGTAGATAGAAGTGGTTAGGTCTGGGCAGGACAGGGGTGCGATTTTGTCATAAAGGCCATCAGTATCAGAGTGAAGAAGGGGGAAGGTTTGAGGTTGTGAAGGTTCCTGCAGGTAGTGGTTTGTGGGTTGGCAGCATGGGATATAGGAGACAAGGAGAGTGTGAAACAGATAAGGTTGTGATCAGAGAGAGGAAAGGGTGCATTGGAGAGATTGCAGGGAGTGCAGCGATGGGAGAATACAAGGTCGAGAGTGTTGCCGTTGGAGTGAGTGGTGGTTTGTGTCCATTGTGTTAGGTTAAAAGAGGAGGTTGGGTTGAGTAGTTTAGAAGTGGTAGCATTATTAACATTGATTGGAATGTTAAAGTCACCTAGGATGATGGCAGGCACTTCGGATGAGAGAAAATAGGGTAGCCATGCAGAGAAGTCATCCAGAAAGCGTGACGCTGGTCCAGGAGGCCGATAAAAGACTAAATAAATAAACTTGCACAGTTTAGGAGATATTTACTGTATCCGCATGTGCCGACGTCATCGGCGCATGCGCACTGAAGAGACGGCCCACCCATGCCGTTTCTTAAGTAGCCATGCCGTGACCGGCTGCTCCCGTGCTCATTCCGATCACAACACAGGAGCCCGCAAACCCGGAAATAAGTCCGGGAGGCATGTCGCCCATCACAGCGGTGTGCGGGGACCGCTACAACAGCTCTGATCTGAGGTAAGTATTTCATAATGAGCTAGTATGCGTTGCAGAGGAGGGGTGGGGAGCAGTCATCTCAGTCTCTATGGCTCCCTGAGAGGCTGAGACAGATATCCGTTCAGGCACCTATCGGATCCAGACTTTGTCATGACGCGGTGCCTGGACTGATTCCATTGACGTAGGCAGAGAGTGGACTTCAGACCGCTCTATGCTGAAAACGTCACAGGAGTGTGAAACGAATTGCACTCCTGTAACCCATAGGAGAAGTCTAGCCAAACGAGCTCAGGCTGGACTTCTACTTTTAAAGTGGTTGTAAACCTCAGTCATGGAATCTGAGAAAAGCACATATATTTGCAGTGTTTACTTATCTCTTTCCAAAGCTCGGTGTCATTTCTCTCTGGTGCTTTGTTCCTCTTGTTATCA
This sequence comes from Lithobates septentrionalis, assembly GCA_037952835.1. NCBI lineage: Eukaryota > Metazoa > Chordata > Amphibia > Anura > Ranidae > Lithobates > Lithobates septentrionalis. The sequence continues at coordinate 1,103,766 of JBBDGP010002340.1, forward strand.
GCATGAGTCACTTCTGAAGTTTTCCCAACACACAAGATAAATTTGAGTTGGGAGGGGAGAGCTAAAAATGGAACTGGTCTATTCCTAACACCGTTCTTCTGCTATTTGGAGGTGGGTGTGTGCATTTCCTCCAATCAGCTCTCACACACTGTAACTGAAGTCTCTCCACCATCTCCTCTGTGCCGCAGACAGATTTTTAACAGGCTCTGCCTGTTATGCCCTGTACACACGATAGGATTTTCCGATGGAAAATGTGTGATAGGACCTTGTTGTCGGAAATTACGACCGTGTGTAGGCTCCATCACACATTTTCCATAGGAATTTTTGACACACAAAGTTTGAGAGCTTGCTATAAAATTTTCCGACAACAAAATCTGTTGTTGGAAATTCCACAAATCTGTACACAAATCTGACGCACGCATGCTCAGAATAAATAAAGTGACGAAAGCTATTGGCTGCTGCCCCGTTTATAGTCCCGACGTACGTGTTTTACGTCACTGCGTTTAGAATGATCGGATTTTCCGACAACTTTGTGTGACCATTTGTATGCAAGACAAGTTTGAGCCAACATCCATCAGAAAAAAATCCATGGATTTTTTTGTCGGAATGTCTGATCGTGTGTACGGGGCATTAGAAGAGGTGTAGAGAGGAGAAGACGGCAGATGAACAAGTAAAACCTAATCCTTCCACTCTGCATGTAACAGAGATGAACAATGTTTTTGCTTCCAGTTCATTTCATAGGAGGTGACGAGGAGGCTGCATTTCTTGCAAGAGCAACAGATATTTGTACTTGCTAAAAAAAGTTCTTGGCCTGATAACTTAAACTAATGTAGCCACCACATTAAGGACGGATGAGCTGCAGTATGACATTTTTGATCTTGAGTTTGGTTTATATAATAAGTCTGTTTTAGGTTTCATGCACATTTATATGCTGTGAAATCCACAGTGACTTTCCACTCCTTCGAAGCTAGTAAGAGTGAATGACTGCGCAGCCGCATGTCAGCCATACTCTTGTAAATGCTGGCTGCTTCTGCATCAGCATTTGGGGCCCGCTCACCTCAAACCATGGTGCAGAAAAAACTTGTTCCATTCATGTTTCGTCACTGAATGTAATTGCACGTGCCAATAAATTAATGTCACCCCAAAGGCATCTTGCAAACACTGTGCATTTGTGTCAACCAAATTGCATAGTCCCGCAGTATCTTGGGGTTTGGTGCGGCATGTTCTGAAAAAGTAGTGCTTGCGTTACTGCTTTATTTTTCCAGTAAGTTTTGCAGCCCATTCAAATACATGGGCTGTCAAAACTGGAGCGCGTGCATTCTGGGGTGAACTGGCCCTTACCCTTGTACCACTTTGAGTTTGTTGAAATGCACCTTGCACACATAAACGCCCATGCAGAAGCGGTTGCCATTAACACTAATACATCTGCGTATAGCATTTTACTTGTATTGATGGCTGTAGCATCTGCAGAAATATTATTTTTATTACATACTAGAAGATTTTACAGCATATATGTGGTGTGAGGCCTTAAGGAAATCCTAGAAAACTCGACCTGTCTGTTGTGCTTGCTGAAATATACACGATTATAAAATGTGCATCTATGTGCACATTGGAAAAAGGTAGAAGCATTAGATTGTAAGCCACTGAACCCAAATAGGGAAAAGAAAAAAAATGTAACCGTTACATAAAAAATGGTTTTCAGGGAAATATTAAAATAACACAAGTGTTTAGGGCTCATGCACAAGGATGGTGAGAGGTGCAAAAAAGCTCTCTCATAAAAATACCAGCTGTTTTCTGTGCATGGTGAGCCGCAGGTGATGTATACAGCCAGCCATAGAAGTGAATAACTGTATGCGGGTGAACATCTATGCTTTTTTGCATTGTCACTTGCGAAAGAGGTATTTCCTGAATGCAGAACTTTCACGTTTGGAAATATGTCATACGTGCATGCGCTTGTAAATGCAGATACAAGAAAGCATATGCGTATACCTGAGTACAAGCACAAACAGCCATGCACTTCTATGGCCAACAGTTTGCACCACCCACAGCTCCTTGGATGTGTAAAACCACCAGGATTTTTACACTTATTTATTTCAGTTACTTATATAGCGCTGTCAATTTACGCAGCGCTTTACATACGGTATACATTGTACACTCACATCAGTCCCTGCCCTCAAGGAGTTTACAATCTAAGGTCCCTAACTCACATTCATACATACTAGGGCAAATTTAGACCGGATCCAATTACCCTACCAGCATGTCTTTAGAGTGTGAAAGGAAACCGGAGTACCCGGAGGAAACCCACATAGACAGGGAGAACATGCAAACTCCAGGCAGATGGTGTCATGGTTGGGATTTGAACCAGCAACCCTTTTTGCTGCTAGGTGAAAGTGCTAACCACTACACTATTTTGCTGCCCAATTGAGCTCATTTGCACTTCTTACCATGCATGAGCCCTTAATGTTGCCTTTACAGACTGATACTTTGCAATTTCCTGGTATGACCGCTTTTTTTTTTCCTGGTATGACCGTATTTCATGACCGCTTATGCAGTAGCAAGACTTGCTGACCTACATAATTTTATAATCGAAGATGGCTAATTTAAACTTTCTTTTTCAACACATCTCAGTGTGTGGACTTGAGCTGCAACGAACTGAGTGAAATTACATTGCCTGAAACGCTCCCTCCCAAGCTACAAGAACTGGACTTGACTGGCAATGCACGACTGCTGTTGGACCATAAAACCCTGGAGCTGCTTAAGTGAGTGGCCTTTGCTTTGTCATGTGATTTTTCCACTTCATATTGCAGCATATGACAATACATTAGGGAAAAGCATACAATACAGCTGGGGGCAAACAATACTTTTACTAGGAAAGACTGTATGGCATAATTGAACAGTTGTTATGTAATGATACCTGGAACTCAATGTGAACTGAACAGACAAGTCTAATGTTGCTTTTCGACCTTCAGTGCCTTTCCTGAGGACAAATTGCATAAGTGGTAATTTTTTCTTTTAACCTATTTGGGGGGAAAATGGTTACTGTTATATCTAGCTGTGTTGTATATCTACATTGTATTTTGATTACTAAATAATATCCTCCAAGCCAACCTGCAATTTATTTAAAATATGTTGAAACGCTGCCTTAAAGCAGGCAGCACAAGAGATGCATTACGGCGTTGGCCAAAAAAAACCCTTTTGTATGCCTTTCTGAAATTTGTTATATAGAATCTAGATAGACTTAACTTTAAGATTAAAACATTGCCTTTAATAAGGGATTCCAACATTGAATGGGTGGTTATTAATGGCTGACATTTTTTGGTTATCCATTTAGGCTGTATTGATTCAATTTAACCCAGGTGGTTATTTTGTCACTTTGGGGCTTGCTTATCACACTGTCACAGTGAATATTGTAAGTATGCATGTGTAAAACCTGGACAATCCATGTGGATGTTGGTAATCATTGTAATGATCGCCACTAGCATTTGGGTCCCAAGCGCAGCAGTTCCCTGTTGCTTATTCAGCACAGGAGGTCTCTCACTCAGCACAGGCACCATTTAGAGTACACTTTGCACTTTCCTAAGGCAGTGTTTTTTTTGATCCATTTTCAGTCGTGGCACCCTTTAAGATTCTACACAATCTTGAGGCACCCCATTCAAAAATGTAAAAAACGGAACTAATAATTTTACACATTGCAGCAGAATCCATACACATAGGACATCCACGATTATAGGTGATTTATTCTTACAAACAATACACATTTTGCACACTGATATGGACTAGTATTGCAGTGTTTCTCTTCATCCTCAGACAATTTTTAGGCATTTTTTTTCAAGGCACCCCTGAAGAACCATAACTCTGGTTGAAAAAGGCTGACATAAGGAATACAAAATCTTCCCTGATTTGATGAGGAGGGGAGATGACATCACAATCTCCTCCTCTTATCAGAGAACGCTTTGCATGCATAAGAAAATGTTATCTGAATGGCGCCCGTGCAGAGTGAGCGACCCCCTGTATTCACTATGCAACAGGGCAGCCGCTCGGCACAGAACCTGAAAGCTAGCAGTGATCACTGTAGTAGTGGTGCCTACTACAGTGATCTCCAGCGTCCACGGGGATCAGCCAGGTATGGCATATCCGTGCTTTCTCAAGAAGGACCAATGCAACTATACAAAAGTATCTATTAAAACTTCATCTTTAGGGGAAAGAAGACAGTCACTGCTGACCTCATTTAAATGCTAACTGCCTTCTGTTTCTGGCTTCTGCGTTCTGCGTCTCTAACCTAGAATATGGTTGCTGTACATGAAGACTAAATTTAGAAGTCTAATATTCATATACTGTATTTTCCTTTACAAATGACCCTGTAATGAAGCTTTTTTTTTTATTAGCATGACAGCCATGCAGCTGGTAGTATCGAAAGAGGACACCAGTTGCAGTCTACATATTCTCTCAAAGGGTACCTTTATCTCTTTAAACTATTAGACAGGCATCGGTAAGTATGAGGAGGGTACCCAGATCCCAGATGTTGGGGATCACACACACTTTGTTACAATTAGAAATCGGCTGCAATGTTCTTCAAAACTCCGGTAGGAACGCTCCCTCTTAGTGAGATATAGATATAACCTGGCTACAAGATTATCTCGTATGTTCCTTGTTCCACTGATCATCCTGTTACACGTGCTCTCCGGCACAAAGATTTTAAGAAGGGAGAGACTTCATAGTGCAGTATGTAAAAACGAACATTTATTTAAAATATCATATTCCACTTACAAGAAATCAAACTAATAAGACAGATAAGACAAACACAGCCGTGGCCCTCATTCTGCAGGCTGGTGCGTGGTGATGTCACAGAATAAAGCTCCACCCGATCCCTTTCCCTGTAAGAGGCATTGACTGGGAACGGAGGCTATGACCCCCTTCGTTCCCTGTCGATGCCTCTCATGGGGAAACTCTTTGGGTGGAGCTTTATTCTGTGAGGTCACTGCACACCAGGCTGCAGTACGCGGTCAGTAGCTGTGTTTATCTGCCTTTTTACATTATCATATTGCACTGTTTCCCCATAAGAGGCTTCTACTCTCAGTCAATGCCTCTTACGGGAAAAGGCGTCGGGTGGAGCTTTACTCTATGACATTACCACGCACCAGCCTGCAGGACGAGGTCCGTGGCTGTGTTTCTAATCTGCCTTTTTATGTTTGGTTTCTTGTAAGTGCAATATGATATTTTAAATGTCAGTTTTTACATACTGCACTATGAAGTCTCTTCCTTCTTGAAATCTTTGTGCCGGTGAGCACGTGTAACAGCATGATCGGTGAAAGCAGGAACATATGATATCTCGTATACAGGTTATATCCATCTCTCACTAAGAGGGATCGCCCCTACCAGAGTTTTGAAGTGGAACATTGCAGCTGAATTCTAATTGTAACAAAGCCTGTGTGATCCACAACATCTGGGATCTATTCCTTTTGGTAAGAGGTGCATAATTCCTTTCTTGTGGAAGAGAGCACCATTTAAAGCACAGATGTGAATTCACAATAAGAGCACTTATGGACTTTTTTTCTCTTTTTGACACTTTCAGATGTGGAATTTTTTTTGAAGAGCACTTTATATAGCAATATATTCATTTTACATACGTTGCGCACTTATTTTTTGCATTTATGTCTTAAAGCCTAACTCCAGGTTTCATTTAATGTCAAATAGTTAATTTGAGCCAAGCTAGTCCAAAGGAACCATTTCCTTCACTAATGTATGCACCCCCTCTGAGCATTGTATATGTAGCATCAGCTACATAGAATATACAGAGCTGTGTTCAGCGGCGGCACTGGGAATTCCTCTCCCGTTCCAAAACAAAATTAAGTCGGGTTGGGTGCTACTCAGCCATTCACAGAAAACTTTGTATTTTATGAATGAATTACAAGGCTTCCTTAGCTGAGTCAGGAAAGGTGGGCGGATGATAACTTTGTCTCAGCCAATCAGAGGAGGCTTTGTATTCATTCATAAAATACAAAGGTTCCTGTGATTGGCAGATCAGCGCTCAGCTCTGTTTTGTTGTGGGAATAGAACATCTGACGTCTGTGTACTGCTGCTGGAACACAGCGCTGTAGCCGTTTATATAGAGCTTTACAGAAGGCACATGTATTGGAGAGGGAAATAGTTAGTTTGGACCATTGTGGTCCAAGTGAAATATTTAAAGTTAAAATACCGGTAAGTCTTGTAGTTGGGCTTTAAAAAAAGCCTTTGTAAACGGTTCTCATTTACAGACAAGACAGGCTCTTTGATCCATTGCGTTTTCTGTTTGCTTTTCTATTACAAGTAAAGGGGTTAAGTATCCCAACTGCATGTAACCTTTTATTTACCTGTTGAACTACTCAATGAGGCAATCCCTTGTTGAAAGTCTCCTCAGCAGCAGTCATTAAAGGTCACCTTGGTGGAATTTTAAACTGGTCACAGGACTCTTCTGTTATGAGTTCTTCTTTATGCAGTGCTTGACTGACACAGCAAAAACTGAATTGGTGTGTTGTAAATTACAGTGGATATAAAAAGTCTACACAACCCAGTTAAAATGTCAGGTTTCTGTGATGTAAAAAATAAGACAAAGATAAATCATTTCAGAACTTTTTCCACCTTTAACGTGACCTATAAACTGTACAACTTGGTTGAACAACAAACGGAAAACTTTTAGGTGGAACAAAGTAAACATAAAATATGGTTGTATAAGTGTGCACACCTTAACCACATCAGCCCCGAAAGGATTTACCCCCTTAACCACTTAAGCCCCGGAAGATTTGGCTGCTCAATTAACCAGGCCATTTTTTTTTTTGCGATACGGCACTGTGACGCTTTAACTGACAATTGCGCAGTCGTGCGACTTTGTACTCAAAATTGATGTCCTTTTTTTTCCCCCACACATAGAGCTTTCTTTTGGTGGTATTTAATCATCTCTGCGGTGTTTATTTTTTGCACTATAAACAAAAAGGGCGACGATTTTGAAAAAAAAAAACACAATTTCTCTTTCGTTCATTGACCGACACATCGCTCCATTATTCAGAACCCTAGGGTTATATCGCCCCCTACAGGAGTAGGACACTAGGCAGAAAAAAGACTTGGCTATGCCTTTGGGCAGTCCTAGGTAATTTACACCCCTCTCTCTGCTTCAGGCCTTCAGTTGTTTTTTTCTGCCTAGTCAGGACCTAGTTCCCTGCTGGTATCCCTGGTCCTGGCAATTTTTTATTTTTGCTTTTTAAACTTTTTTTTTTTTTCTCTTGGATTTTTTCCTGCAAGATCTACAATCAACTTCCGGACTGGGCAACAGGCTGGACACTAAGATCCAGTGGTCTCCCCAGTCTGGCCAGCGAGCACGTGCAGACAGCAGCTACGCACTAGGTCTGCTGCGACATAGCCCAACTGGATGGGGGCTGACCCTGCAAGTTAAACGTCTTGTGAGGTTGCATATGACCGGGTCTCAGCCTGAGTCGCAGCTTTCCTCATGGCTGACAGGCCCACTTAAGTGACAAAGAGGATCCTCTGGGAGCGTTACCCGTGCACTTGCTGGAGCTTTAAGGGGCTCGCTTCTTTCCTTCCCTGGAGTGGTGTGGGGCGTGGGTACTCCTTGGGGTGGTCGGTCCCTCTGGGGTTCTCCACACCCCCCCTTCCCCGGGTGAGGCCCAGGCCTCTGGCTTAGGTGCTTCGGACACTCTGTCCACCCCCTCTCCTCTCCAGGGTTGTCACTATGGGGGGGGGTACACCTTGGCACCTGCTGGATGGTTGGGTGGGTGATCAGGCATCCGCAGATGTGTACCCGCCCTGTTTTTTTTGTGGCCCACTAGGCCGTGACCTGCTAGTCCGCACGGCCACACCAGACGCCTTCTTCCAGGGGGACGGCGCTGTGGGGGCTCTGAGGGTGACCCCCTTTTGGGGGGATGTTTGAGTGGGCCCTCCGTAGGCGCCCCCTGTGAGGCGCCTTAATGGATGCGCCCCCTATGCGGGGTCTAGTGGTGCCCAATGTGCGGGTATCCGTAGGTGCCCCCTGTGCGGGGTCTCAGCCAGTGCCCTTTGTGAGAAGCCTTGGTCAGCGCCTCCTGTGCAGGGCCTCGGTCCCCGTGTGGGACTGCGGGGCTTAAGGCGACGGAGGTTTCAGTTGGCGGCCCCCCCTGTGTTTGTGTTTTCACAGGTGACGCTTGGGCATATAGGCTAGTAAATGGCGCTCCCCTGCCTCATCGGTCTCGACTGATCCTATGTCTGGCTTTGCCATCGTGGATTTGGCCCACCTTGCAGGGTGAGTGGCTACACTCCCTGCCCTGTCAGTGAGGTTGTTCATCCAACTGCAGTGGTGCACAAGAAGGTGCTGGTTGTCTCCCTTATTACATCTGTGCAGGAAACTTTAAAGATGGAGTTTGTGGCTGTGGCGGAGATGCCAATCCCCTTGGCACCCATAAACTGTCTCGCACGGCAAAAGTGTTCCCTTTCTTCCTCCTATTTTGGAATATTTGCTTGCATAGACTGGGAGTGTCCAAAGCGTCCCTTTGTGGTTCCAAAGACACTCCGCTGTGAAGTACCGCTGTGGGGTCCCTCCTTAGAGTGGACTGTTCCACCAGTAGTGGATCCCCCTGCCTCTAGGTTGCGCAAGGCGACCATGATTCTGGTAGAGGAGTTTCCGGATTTTAAGGATCCGGCTGACATTACCTGGAGGGGGAGCAGATTCCCTCTGCTTTCGGTGAGTTGGCGGACCAGTTGGTCTGGGAGCTGCTTAGACATGTATTAGGGCTTAAGTGTTGGTCTGCGGACTGGGCTTCTAAAAAAAAGCTCTGACTGGGTTAACATTTCAAGGCAATGTCTCTTTGGGCTACCTTGGATGACATTGTTACGAGTCTCACAGGAGGGAAGTGTACATGCCTTCCACAGTCTGAAATAGGGAAAAGGGCCTCGTAGCAGATGCGGTCCTTCTCGGCATGCAATGGACCTGGTTTGGCGAGCCGAGAGCGGGGCTCCCTAGAAACAAAGACAAGGCCCCTTCAGCATGAAGGTGTGCCCTCACCTATGTCCTAGTGTTCCGGCCTTGAACCCCGAAAAGGGTTTTTTCCTCCCAATTGGCGCCTGTCACCGGACTGTTGGCAGTTCTCCTTGGGGCTGTGCAAGCCCTGTTGCTTCAGGGTGTGATTGTCCCGGTTCCAGTGGGTACAAAAGGTCAGAAAAAAGTCCATCAACATAGTGGTGGCATCCCTTCATCATGGGGACTTTCGAGTTTCTGTCTACATCACAGATGCTGATTACACACTCCAATATGTGCCCAACACTTCACTTCCTCCATTTTACTGTGGAAAAAGAGCAGAGTCCTCTGCTAGACTGAGGGGTTTCGTAGCTCGCTATACAGACCTCATTTTTCAGTTGGCTTCTATACTACCTGAAGTCTGCTCCAGCTCCTTCCAGAAAATTGGATTATCTGGGCCTGACTCTGGTTTCATCTCTAGCCAGAGTGTTTCTTCCTCTGGACAAACTCCAGAAGTTGCATGCTGCCTTTCAACTACTGTTGTCTCGCAGGTGGGCCTCCCTGCGGTCTTGCATGTGGGTGGCCTGATGGTATCTACATTTGAGGCGGTTCCATTTGCGCTCCCTTCAAGTGAGATCCTGGCGTAAAGTGCCCGAGGTCTCTGGGCTGAATAATGGAGCGCTGTGTCTGTCAATGAACTCAGAGAAATGGATTTTACGGTAAGTCAAAAAATCCTATTTTGTACTTTTTTGCTATAATAAATATCCCCTTTTTTTTTTTTTTTTTTTTAAGCCAATTTTTTCCTCACTTTAGGCCGATATATATTCTTAATGTTTTTTGGTAATAAAAATCGCAATAAGCGTATATTGCTTGGTTTGCGCAAAAGTTATAGCGTCTACAAAATAGGGGAAAGATTTATGGAATTTTTATTAGGTTTTTTTTTTTTTTACTAATTATGGCGGTGAACAGCGATTTTTATCGAGACTGCAAAATTATGGCGGACAAATCAGACACTTTTGACACATTTTTGGGACCATTGGCATTTATACATCGATCAGTGCTATAAAAATGCACCGATTACTGTGTAAATGTCAATGACAGGAAAGGGGTTAACAGCAGCGATCAAGGAGTTAACTGTTACCTAGGGAGTGATTCTAACTAGGGGGGGCCTGGGTGAGGAGAGCGATCGTTGTTCATACTTAGTAGATCGCTCTCCTCACCCCTGACAGCACGGAGATCTGTCTGTTTACATTGACAGATCATTGTTTGTGTGGAATGATCGCGGATGCCCAGCGGTAATCGTGACCGCTGGGCACGTGCATCAGCTCCGGGGACCGAGCACGCCCGCCCCCTAGCAGTCAAAAGGTGAGCTGACCTATAGCTACGACGGTTCGCCCAGGGGAGCCAACCTGCTGCAGTATAACTGCGGTGGCTGGTCTGAAAGGTGTTAAACCCCTCGGTTTGTTTAAAATATAAATATATAATAGATAGATATATATCTATAGATAGATATAGATATATATATATAGATATATATATATATATATATATATATATATATATATATATATATATATATATATATATATATATATAGATAGATAATATAAATTTGCTTCCTCTGTGCAGTTTGTTTTGCACAGAGTGGCCCCCGATCCTCCTCTTCTGTAGTCCCTCAGCGGCGCTGGTGGCTCCTCCTCTTCTCAAGTGCCCCATCGGAGAAGCTATCTCCTTCGCGCTCCCGAGTCCTGCTGCTGCATCTATTGACACAGACAGCAGGACTCGGCCCCGGCGCCCGCGTCATTGGATTTAATTGACAGCAGCCATTGGCTCTGCTATCAATCTATCCAATCAGGACACGAGACACCGGCCGGAGCTGGTGTGCTTGTTCCCGTTGCTGGAATTACGGGCTTTCTTTTGGTGGTATTTAAACACCTCTGCGATTTTTATTTTTTTATTTTTTTTGCGCTATAAACAAAGTGACAATTTTGAAAAAAACTATTTTTTGCTTAAATACATATCCAATTAAAAAAAATGTAAAAAAAAATATTTTTTTCATTAGTTTAGGCCAATATGTATTCTACATATTTTTGGTAAAAAAAAATACCAATAAGCGTTTATTGGTTTGCGCAAAAGTTATAGCGTCTACAAAATAGGGGGAAAGATTTAGGGACTTTTAGGGATTTTTTTTCATTGTATTTACTAGTATTGGCTGTGGATAAGCAATTTTTAGCGGAACTGCAACATTTCGGCGGACAAATCTGACCCCAAGTGACACTTTTTGGTGACCAATGACACCAATACAGTGATCAGTGCTATAAAAATGCACTGATCACTGTATAAATGGCACTGGGGTTAAGTGTTCCCTAGGGAGGTGTTTTCTAACTGACGAAGTACAGAGATTGCTGTTTCTGATTGCTAGGAACAGCTGATCCCTCTCTCTCTCCCTCCCCTGTCAGAACAGGGATCCACCTTGTTTACATAGGCAGATCCCCATTCTGCTGTGGGTGGCTGGCAGGACATTGCGGCCACTGAACACATGCATTGGCTCTCGCGCGTGCCGCCCCCTGTATCTATTACATGAAATGACGTACAGGTATATCGTTTCTCACAATAGAGCCGTCCTGCCGCAGTGTATATTCGGTGGGCGGTCTTTAAGTGGTTAAGCTAATACCTTTGTTGAAGCTCCTATTGATTCTATTACAGCACTCAGTCTTTTTGGGTAGGAGTCTTTCAGCATGGCACATCTTGACTATATTTGCCTACTCTCTTCTGCAAAAACACTCCAAATCTGTCAGATTGCGAGGGCATCTCCTATGCACAACCCTCTTCAGCCCTACAGATTTTCAATCGGATTCTGGTCTAGGCTTTGGCTGGGCCATTCCAAAACATATTTTTCTGGTGAAGCCATTCATTGTTTTGGATGTATGCTTTGGGTCATTGTCCTGCTGAAAGATAAAGTTCCTCTTCATGTTCAGCTTTTTAGAAGAAGCTTGAAGGTTTTGTGCCAATATTGACTGGTATTTGGAGCTGTTCAGAATTCCCTCTGTCTTGACCAAGGCCCCTGTTCCAGCTAAAGAAAAACAGCCCCAAAGCATGATGCTGCCACCACCATTCTTCACTGTGGGTATGGTGTTCTTTTGGTTTGGTGCAGTGTTTTGCGCCAAACAATTTTTTTGTAATTATGGCCAAAATGTTTAAGCTTGGCTTCATCAGACCATAACACATTTTCCCACATGCTTTTGGGAAACTTCAGATGTGTTTTTGCAAAATGTAGGTGGGCTTGGGGTTTTTTTTTTCTTAAGAAAAGGCTTCTTTCCGTCTTACCACTCTACCCTATAGCCCAGACATCTGAAGAATACGGGAGATTGTTGTCACATGCACCACACAGCCAGTACTTGCCAGATATTCCTGCAGCTCCTTTAACCGCTTGCCGACCAGCCACCATTGTTATACTGCGGTAGGTCGGCGCGTTCCCTCAAGCCGTCGTAGCTATATGTCGGCTCCTTTAAGCAGGATAGCAGGTGTGCGCACGCGCCCGCTGGACTGCGGGGGTGCCAATGCTCGTGGCCGACGGTCGGGATGACCGCCAGCCACGAGCAATCACGGGCAGGACAGGCAGAACAGGGACACGTACGTGTGTGTAAACATATAAATCCCTGTTCTGTGAGGAGAGACAGATCGTGAGTTCCTAATAGCTAGGAACCAGGATCTGTCATCCCCTCTAGTCTGCCTCTCCCCTACAGTTAGAGCACAGTCGGGGAACACAGCTAACCCCTTGATCGCCCCTAGTGTTAACCCCTTCCCTGCCAGTGACATTTATACAGTAGTCAATGCATTTTTATAGCACTGATCGCTGTATAATTGTCAAGTGTCCAATGTGTCCGCCATAATGTCGCAGTCACGATCGCCGCCATTACTAGTAAAAAAAATTAAAATGCCATAAATCTATCCCCTATTTTGTATAACTTTTGAGCAAACCAATCAATATACGCTTATTGCGATTTTATTACCAAAAATACGTAGAAGAATACATATCGGCCTAAACTGAGAAAAAACATTTCCTTTTTTAAAAAAAGGAGATATTTATTATAGCAAAAAGTAAAAATTTTTTTTTTTTTTTTTTTTTTCTTTTTTGTTTATAGCGCAAAAAATAAACGCAAAGATGGTCAAATACCACCAAAAGAAAGCTCTATTTGTGGGGGAAAAAAAAGACGTCAATTTTGTTTGGGTACAGCGTCGCACGACCCCGCAATTGTCAGTTAAAGTGACAGTGCCGTATCACAAAAAATGCTCTGGTCATTGAGCAGCCAAATCTTCCGGAGGTGAAGTGGTTAATGTTGCTGTAGGGCTCTTGGCAGCCTCCATGACCAGTTTTCTTCACGTCTTTTCATCAATTCAGAACTGGAGGGATGTCCAGTTCTTGGTGATGTCACTGTTGTGCCATATTTTCTCCACTTGATGAAGACTGTCTTCACTGTGTTCCATGGTATATCAAATGCCTTGGAAATTCTTTTGTACTCTTCTGCTGACTGATACCTTTTTAACAATGAGATCCCTCTGATGCTTTGGAAGCTCTCTGCGGAACATGGGTTTTGCTGTAGGATGTGACTAAGAAAATGTCAGGAAAGACCTACTAGAACAGTTAAACTTTATTTAACATGGGTTTGAATGTGATTGCTTGATTTTGAACAGGGCTACATACATCCCCAGTTATAAGTGGGTATGCACACTTATGCAACCACATTATTTTAGTTTTTTTTTAATTTTTACTTCACCCCAAAGATTTCAGTTTGTTTTTCAATTTAGAAACCTGACATTTTGATAGGGGTGTGTAGACTTTTTATATCCATTGTATACACCTGAGGCTGCTGTATATGTAAAGTATGTACCATATTATGTCATCGTAGATTATTTGTGAATTTGTGCACAGTATCCATGTTAATAAAGTGTCTCCCAGGAGAGATCACTGATCTTTTGATTCTGCTGTGTTTTTCCATGCACCTGAAAGGTAATTGGCACGACTCATTTACATGCCCCTTTTTTTCTTCTGTCAGAATACTTGCTCTGGTGTTTGGTTGGCATCTTGGTTTTAAAGAAACCATGTCCCAGCCCAGATTGATTACCTATAACCTTGAAGAAATGTTGCTTTATCTGTCGTCCTGTCTTTATCTTGTCACAGCAGTAACATTCGATGTTTCAAAGTGGATCAGCCTTCATGTGGATTCTCTGCCAATGAAGCATCTGGAGCCCCTGCTGTTTGGAGCCATGGATATGCAGAGGCCTCAGGAGTAAAGCAAAAGTATGTTTTGTCATGCAAACACACAATGAGAGTCTCTAGCAGCTTGGGCTACATTGTCCAGACCGAACATTTTCAAACAGCACAACTTTTCTAATCAGATAATAAAGGTGGAGTTTGATGTGGATTATTTAGTGGTGCAGAAGAGGGGGCCCAGCAGTTCAATTAGTTATGTTCCTCTAAAGTTCACAAGGCTTTAAGATTCTGTGTGGTCACTGAATTAAAATGTATCCATGACTGTTATTCTGGTCAAAGTCCCTACCCCTGTAAGTCTTAGTACATAGGCAGCATGATCATGCTCCTCATTCTTTAAAGGAATCCCACATGTGGCAGATAACACCTGTTGCTAAATTTAAATGTGAAATTGCTAGACTTTTAACATTCTAAGAAATTTCTCTTATTTGAGACTTGTATTGCACTTTGTGCATTTGAATGTGGAAATGTATGATGCACTTTAAATCTTTTGAAATTGTGTTTAGTCACATGAAACCTGAGTCTGGAAACAGCAGAGGGGGTCACAGCATCAGTTATTACCATGCCCTTTCTTCTTTTTCCCTTTGTTGGCTGTGGTTGCTGTGAGACCCAGTGTAAGCGATGCGGTCTTACTTCATAGCATACTGCAAGTACAGCCCCACATTTCATCTGCATTCATTGATGGCTGAAAAGTTCTGCTTTCAAGTGTCCATGCAGAATGATGTAAGCTAGAAGGAATGTTAACTGCGTGTCTGCCACCTGCTTTAGAGGGCTTCCCACAGGACCCATCCAAGCAACCTCCTCCTCTTACACTTGTTATGAAATTGGAAATTTGGTAACATAAATTCTAAACATTGTGCATAGTACTCATGAAAAATGTATACATATTGTATGTGTTAAGTTTGATATTAGGGTTTGCGTTTATTTTTATGGGTATCAAAACTGGAGCAGCCACAGTTTGGTGCATATGTGCATGGAATTCAATTCGCTTCTAACTTATTTTTAAAGCCTAAAGCAGTAATAAACCAAAATGCATTAAATTGGCTGTATTCGTTTTCATCCTTGGGCTTTTCCCTTTTTCACCTGGTTATCCAGCCAGTAAGTGTTATTTTTCAACTTTAACAGCCCAAGCAATCCAGACAAAGCAGCAATTGGACGGATGAGACTGTTTACAATGATCAGCTTTTATCATTTATGTTAAACCTTTATCCCAAAAGGACAAAGTGATATAACGGTCTATAAAGTGTTAGAAGGAGTTTAGGTTCAATTTATTAAAGTCTATCTTAACCTGCTAGTCTTTTTTATTTTTTTATTTTTTTTGTATTAGTTTTTTTTTAACGGTGTTGCAACTATATCACACATGCAAGGAAAAGAGCATCACTACACAATCAGCAGTATATAATGATGGTATACTGGTTTAGACCTCGTGCACGCTGGGTGTCAAAAATGCCACTTTTAAGGGCAATTGGCATTTTCTTTTTCTGTCTCCAAACTCCCTTCTGTTTGCCTATGTGTCCATTCACACAGGCATTTACAGTCGTTTAGAGGCAGAAAAAAAATCACTTGCACTTTCAGTTTCGGCAGAAAAAAAAAAAACGCCCAACGAGCCTAAACGCTAAGCGAGTTTAGCATGAGTGTTCATTTCAGTATCCAGAATAAATTAATATTCTGACCAATGCTCCAGTTTTTGATAAATTCCCCCCATTTTGTATTAGGTTGATGACATTTGTATAAATATCAAGTCTGCTCTGAAATATTGTTACTTTTCTTCAGGTTATGTGTTGCCTCCCTTTTGGTTAACAACTTCTGTGATAACCGAGAAGCAGTGTATGGTGTGTTTGATGGAGAGCGTAATGTGGAAGTGCCTAGCTTACTACAATGTACTATGTGTGACATATTAGCAGATGAGCTTCAGAAAACCAAGAGTGAAGAGGAGTACATGGGAAACACCTTCCTGGTTATGCAAAGGTAATCCCGATACATTTCCACTTTTCACCATAGTTCAAAAAGGAAAGCAGATCAAATGTTCACAAGCAAGTTTTTTCACCTGAAAAATGAAAGCGTGTGAACCTAGCCTTAAAACCAAAGAAAATATTTGTTAGGTTGGGGGATTTGGTGAGTGTATCACAAGGTAAAAGAGGGAAGGAAGACTTTAAATATTTATATTCAGATAACTATGCAGTTTAACCACTTAAGCCCCAGAAGATTTGCCCCCTTATTGATCAGGCCATTTTTTTGAGATACGGCACTGCGTCGCTTTAACTGACAATTGCGTGGTCATGCAACGCTTTACCCAAACAAAATTTATGTCCTTTTTTCCCCACAAATAGCTTTCTTTTGGTGGTATTTGATCACCTCTGCGGTTTTTATTCTTTGCGCTAGAAACAGAATGACAATTTTGAAAAAAACTTTTTTACTTTTTGCTATATCCCGACAATTTTCGGGAACAAATTTCTTCCTCAGTTTTAGGCCAAAATGTATTCTACATATTTTTGGTAAAAAAAATTGCAATAGGTGTATATTGCTTGCAAAAGTTATAGTGTCTACAAAATAGGAGATATATTTATGGCATTTTTATTTTATTTTTTTTACTAGTAATTGCAGCGATCTGGATTGCGGCTGACAGATCGGACACGTTTGACACTTTTTTGGGACCATTGACATTTATACAGCTATCAGTGCTAAAAATAGCCACTGATTACTGTACAAATGTCATTGGCAGGGAAGGAGTTAACACTAGGGAGCGCTCAAGGGGTTAAATGTCTTACCTAGGGAGTGTTTCGAACTGGGGGGGGGGGGGGGGAGTGGGACTGCCTGGGGGTGGAGACCGATCGCTGTTCCTAAACATTAGGAACAACTGATCAGTCTCCTCACCCCTGACAGAACGGAGATCTGTCTGTTTACATTGATAGACCTCCGTTCTGTGTCTCTCAGGAGCGATCGCGGGTGCCGGTGGACATCGTCCCCTAGTGCTCTTAAAGCGGCCGACATACAGCCACAACAGCTCGTCCAGGGGAGCCAACCTACCGCAGTATGACCATGGCGGCTGGTCATTAACCACTTAAAGACCAGCCTCGTTTTGAGATTTTGGTGTTTACGAATTTTTAAAACTGTTTTTTTTCCTAGAAAATTACTTGGAACCCTCAAACATTATATATTTTTTTTTTCTAACACCCTAGAAAATAAAATGGCGCACCGTGTTTGTGCAGCGGTCTTACAAACGCACTTTTTTTGGAAAAAATTCATTAAAAAAAATAAGACAACAGTAAAGTTAGCCCAATTTTTTTTATATTGTGAAAGATATTGTTACGCTGAGTAATACCCTCAAAAATCTCCATAGGCGACGTTTAAAAAATTCTGCAAATGGCATGTTTTGCGTGACAGGGGAGGTCTAGGGCTAGAATTATTGCTCTCGCTCTACCGATCGGCGATACCTCACATGTGTGGTTTGACCACCGTTTTCATATGCGGGCGCTACTCACGTATGCGTTCGCTTCTGCACGCGTGCTCTACGGGGCGTTTTTTAAAAAAAAAAAAATTTCCATATTTATTTTACTTGATTTTATTTATTTTTACACTTTTTTTTTTTTTTTAAATTGGGTTACTTTAATTCCTATTACAAGGAATGTAAACATCCCTTGTAATAGAAAAAAAGCATGACAGGTCCTCTTAAATGTGAGATCTGGGGTCAAAAAGTCCTCAGATCTCATATTTTGACTTGGATACAAAAAAAAAAATTTGTAATTTGAAAAAATGACATTGAAAAAAATGTGCCTTTAAGAGGTATGGGCGGAAGTGACGTTTTGACGTCGCTTCCGCCCTGCAATGTCATGGAGACAGGTGGGGGCCATCTTCCCCTCACTCATCTCCATGTCAGCCCAGGGGACAGACGTGATCGCCTCCGCCGCTGCCGACTGCTCCGGTAAGCAGCGGAGGGCACCGGATCGTGGCGGGGAGGGGCGGGGGGCTCTCCCACCACCGATTAAAAGTGATCTTGCGGCGAATCCGCCGCAGAGACCACTTTATCTTGTAGCTGACCGCCGGCTGAACACGGGGATACCGGAGTTATGGCAGCTAGCTGCTACCATAACAATGATATCCGTCCCCAAAAAGGGGCGTTTATGTACATGCGGCGGTTGGCAAGTGGTTAAGCAGTTAATACATTTTTAATATAAATTAATTTTACTAATTCACATACTGACGTATGGATATATATGTAAATACATCTGTTCCCTCCACATGTACATGCAGATCAAACTGTCCTTCAAAATGGACACTGTTACGAGCTGGAACAAACTAACACTGCTGGGTGTGCTTGATTAGATTGCAGAGACATTTTCTCATGTAGTCTTCCAGGGCAGCATCTGAGAAATAGGGCTCCTCCCACATAAAACAGGAAACACATCATCCACCTTTTTAAAAAGCTGTCACTCAGTGCCTCAGTTCTAGTGTTTCCTCTGGAACAACAGGATCAGGATCTGAGGTTTCACTCCCCATTGGGGAAGTAAGCAACCATCCCCCAGCCGACAAAGGTGTCTTGGGATATCCCCCTCCCTGCAGTCCCCCTCCAGCGCTGTGGTGCAGCAGCAAACTGGGCTGCCTGTGGCGTCTGCAGGATGCCATCTGATCTCCTCACTCCTTTACCCTGCCTGGGTGGTCAGAGGGTTGTGGCAAGATGACATCGGGTGAGCCTGGGATGCCGAGCACTTAAACTCTGGTGGGCCGGCGAGGCATTTCCGGTGACACAGTTCTGCCTGGCGCCATCTTTTTGATGGGTGCCCGAATGCTGAGGGGGACGACAAACCCAGAGCACATTGACGTCACTTCCGACAGATCAACAGTCAGAAATCTGGACACCGTATCTCCTCCAGGAAGAAATGGAGACCCGCATATCACAGAAAGAGGTTCCAACCATGCCTCTATCAGGGTGGGGCCGAAGCAGGGGCAGGGAAGCTGCGTCACCCTACCCTTCAGATCCTGCAAGCCAGAGCATGCGCAGGTCACCTTTGTACTTACCAACCACTATTCGCCCTAGGCTACTAGTGGTATGCAGCAGGCTTTCTGCACCCCTCTCTAACTGGAAGCAGAGCGGGAGCAGGGGCAGGAAAAGCTTTCAAGGAGCCTGTGTTGGATGTTTTACTTGAAGCTGACCATGTCAGATGCTGTACCATCCTGCCTTGCAGAGCCTGCGAACCAGGACTGCACCAAGGGAAGCCAGAGCATACTGAGGCTACCTCTGTTCTTGCCTAACCACTATGCACATAATCTTAATTGATCGTAGCAACGATTTTTTTTTTTTTTTTTAATTATACTTAAAGGACTAAGACCAGCGGCTTGCATTCCCTCTCTTCCCTCCCTTTGCCCTCACAAGAAGCGGTTGCTTCTTGTGAGGGCAAAATGGCAGCCAGCTGGGCCAAAAATCTTTGCCAAAAGTGCATAAGCAAACCTGTGGCAAAAGAATCCCTGGGAGGCTTAAAATGATTAGTCTCCTCTGTAAAAGAGACGTCAGATAATCAGGTTTCTGTGCTTGATTTTGGGTGGATCCTGCAACGTATAATTGACTGGCTCTTGGACTAGTCCCCTATGCAAGGGCTGCATAGACAAACCTGTGCTCAATGACTGCTCATTATCACAGGAAGGTGGTGTACTTCTGACTACTCTGGCTACATTTCCAGGCTCAGTGCAAAGAGGCATGGGCCTCAGCTGCAAGTGGCCCCATAATTTGGGAGGGTTTTATTATATCTTAACTTAGACTATACACAATTGGCAATATGGCTGTCTTTATACACAGACAACTTGTGTGTGCATGGTTTGGGGATCAGACCTCTGGGCAGGAACCTGACCAGGGTATTTTTTTTTTTTTTTTAATGTATGGAGTTTACAACCGGTTATTCTATATATTGGTGCTATTTCTAAATACCTTTTGCAGGAAATGGGCTTTGTTGCAGAAGGTTTCACATGATTGAGCACTAGTCAGTTCTCTATACATGTATCTCTTTGATTATACTCCAGTTGTACAGTGGGGCAAAAAAGTATTTAGTCAGCCACCAATTGTGCAAGTTCTCCCACTTAAAAAGATGAGAGAGCCCTGTAATTGTCATCATAGGTATACCTCAACTATGAGAGACAAAATGTGGAAACAAATCCAGACAATCACATTGTCTGATTTTTGAAAGAATTTATTTGCAAATTGTAGGTGACCAAATACGGTACTTATTTTCCACCATAAACAAGCAAGATTTCTGGCTCTCACAGACCTGTATCTTCTTCTTTAAGAGGCTTCTCTGTCCTCCACTCATTACCTGTATTAATGGCACCTGTTTGAACTTGTTATCAGTATAAAAGACACCTGTCCACAACCTCAAACAGTCACACTTGAAACTCCACTATGGTGAAGACCAAAGAGCTGTCGAAGGACACCAGAAACAAAATTGTAGACCTGCACCAGGCTGGGAAGACTGAATCTGCAATAGGCAAGCAGCTTGGTGTGAAGAAATCAACTGTGGGAGCAATAATTAGAAAATGGAAGACCTACAAGACCACTGATAATCTTCCTCGATCTGGGGCTCCACGCAAGATCTCACCCCGTGGGGTCAAAATGATCACAAGAACAGTGAGCAAAAATCCCAGAACCACACGGGGGGACCTAGTGAATGACCTGCAGAGAGCTGGGACCAACATAACAAAGGCTACCATTAGTAACACACTACGCCGCCAGGGACTCAGATCCTGCAGTGCCAGAGGTGTCCCCCTGCTTAAGCCAGTACATGTCCGGGCCCGTCTGAGGTTTGCTAGAGAGCATTTGGATGATCCAGCAGAGGATTGGGAGAATGTCATATGGTCAGATGAAACCAAAGTAGAACTATTTGGTAGAAACATAACTCGGCGCCTTTGGAGGAGAGAGAATGCTGAGTTGCAACCAAAGAACACCATACCTACGGTGAAGCATGGGGGTGGCAAAATCATGCTTTGGGGCTGTTTCTCTGCAAAGGGAACAGGATGACTTATCCGTGTACATGAAAGAATTAATGGGGCCATGTATCATGAGATTTTAAGTGCAAACCTCCTCCCATCAGCAAGGGCATTGAAGATGAAATGTGGCTGGGTCTTTCAGCATGACAGTGATCCTAAACACACCGCCTGGGCAACGAAGGAGTGGCTTCGTAAGAAGCATTTCAAGGTCCTGGATTGGCCTAGCCAGTCTCCAGATCTCAACCCCATAGAAAACCTTTGGAGGGAGTTGAAAGTCTGTGTTGCCCAGCGACAGCCCCAAAACATCACTGCTCTAGAGGAGATCTGCATGGAGGAATGGGCCAACATACCAGCAACAGTGTGTGACAACCTTGTGAAGACTTACAGAAGACGTTTGACCTCTGTCATTGCCAACAAAGGATATATAACAAAGTATTGAGATGAACTTTTGATATTGACCAAATACTTATTTTCCACCATAATTTGCAAATAAATTCTTTCAAAAATTAGACAATGTGATTGTCTGGATTTGTTTCCACATTTTGTCTCTCATAGTTGAGATATACCTATGATGACAATTACAGGCCTCTCATCTTTTTAGGTGGGAGAACTTGCACAATTGGTGGCTGACTAAATACTTTTTTGCCCCACTGTATATGCATCTGTACTTGTATATGGATTGCCCAGGAGACCTACCTTCTTTGACTTCATCCAGGAGACCATCAAATCCCACACATTCAGGCAATACCAGACACATTCCCTGGGTCTGACACTGGTAACTTTTATAGGACATGATTCCAGTCCTCTAGCATCAAGGAAATATGGTATATCACCTATCTCTTCAAAAGCATATGTTGTATTTATGCAGACATCCCTACATTAGAAATGGACTTCTTGTTCTGGCACTATACTAGAGGGCATTCCAACACAAAGACTTAATACACAGGAAGAACACCTGACCATTGCATTTAGATGTGGGAGCAGTTATTTTGCGTATACAAGAATGTACTGTATGATTGTCCTCACATATTGCTCATGTGTAGTAACTGGTAGTCTAGAAATTCCTGTGTATTTCTTGCTTTTGTGATCAGAGCGCCTACCTGGTCACCTCTTTCTACACTGATGGTTAAGGGCGTTGTTTGTTGGTCCATGCTTTAAGTAGCTATTTGGCCACATCAGGAGTTGTAGGGGAAATTATGGTCTAGGGTTTCTACTGTCTCCCAGTGTGTGGAGCATTATTCCCATGGCCCACAGATGAATTGATTTCAGTACAATTCCTAAAACTGATTTCATTTAAGAGTTCCCTGCTGCTTTTCATAGTTTATATGTAGAACCTCTCAGTGGAGTCAGAGGTAATTTCTCAAATCTTTGACATCCGTATGGACCATCCATATGGACAGAGGAAGGGGTTCGCTTCAATAGCTCCACAAAGCTGGCAGTTAAATCGGACTAGCATCTCTTACATTTACCAATCTCAACCACGTACCACCCAAGGGAATCCTAGCCCGTTCTACCAGGGCTCAGTCATCTTTATGTTGAGAAAGCAGGAGCTATGGCAGACCAGATCTGCCAGGTGGCAACCTGGTCGAGCTTCATTACCCTTACAAAACATTACAGGATAGATTTACTGTCCAGCCATGACCAATCTTTCAGTAGGAAGGTCCTTTAGGCTGTAGACCCCCCCCCCCCCCTTCAGTAGTCCTGGCTAAATCCTTTCAGATGCTGCCCTGGAAGACGACTTGAGAAAACAGTTAGGTACCTGGTAACTCTTTTTCTAGGAAGTCTTCCAGGGCAGCACTCGTACCCGTCCCTATTTATTTTCTAGGCGGGAGTTTTTATTGAAGGATGGTATATATTTGCCTGTTGTTCCTCGTACTTATACGTCTGTATACGTACGTACGTATATTACTGAGGTATGTGACAGCTTTTTAAAATGGTGGATGATGTGTTACCTGTTTTAGGTGGGAGGAGCCCTATCTCTCAGATGCTGCCCCTGAGGACTTCCTAGAAAAGGAGTTACCAGGTCCCCAACCCGGTTTTTCTTTCTTTTTTTTTTTTTCCTTTATAGCCTAACTGCAGATATATAATCCTTTTTTTTTAATTTTTGGATAAATGGCAACATTTACATTTCCTTTTTTTTTCACAGACCGCATCAGGGACATTGTATTCAAGCATCATATTTTTGTTGTAATTGTGGTGTTTTTTTTATTAACTTTTACATTTAGCTTGGCTTAAATGCAGCAGTAGCCCAATCTGATTAATGACAACTTTTTCAGGTAGTTTTGGCTGCGACGCGTGTGTGTGTGTGTTTTTTGTATTATAATCAAGCGGTAATGGGCCTGAATTGACCAGTGGTCATAGCAGCCACAGCAGATCTAAAAGGCTATAGGAAAATGTATTCTTAGAAAAAGAATGTCAAGCAAATTGGTCAGTGGCACAACAGTTGGGAGAGAGCTATAGCATGCTCAAGGGCAGCGACAGACTGCAGCAGATGGAGCGGGGGGAATCCCGCAGCCAGTGGTAAATGCAGGGAGAAGCAAAAATGTAAGTGTAGAATCTTTTTTGGGGGTGGAATATTTTATTTTTATCTGTTAGTGCCTTGTTTCTTTATTTTAGGGCCACAGCTCATGCCTGTTGCTTATTTACTCCCCTATTGCCTTTGTTACAATTAAATGAAAGCAATCCCCCCCCCCCCAATAAAAATGAGTCAGGCAGACCTAAAGTCAGAGGCAGATGATCTGCACGTGGAGCTAGTACTTGATCTTGAAGTGCTAGTTTAATACAGCCACCACACACAGGAGGTAGTAAGGTGGCTGATAAAGCCTTTCTCCTCCTCCCCTCAGACGCAAAGCAGCCTGTACTCTGCAAGCGCTGTTATTGCACCCATTTCCTCTTCTTATGCTAATTTAGTCATAGCCCCACAGACTGGCTATGAGGAAATGGCAGAATTATTTGATCACACAATTGCTGTCTTGTTGCAGGAAGATGGTCTTGGCCATGTGCACACATTCTTTTTAGATATTAAAGATGAGTTGGATAGCACCATTACAATAGAGGGCAAACAAGGGTTTAGCTTCACAGCTGTTGGGGTAAATTAGACAGGGAGCAGAAAGAGGCCATGATGTTTTAGCAGGTGGAGATTACTGTGAAGTAAGCTGCAGAGATGAGCAGGTGAGCAACGAAGTGGCAGACTGCCTGTGGGTGTCGCTGATTGGAGAGAAAGGGAACAGTGCTGAAGCAGAACAAAGCAAGGGAGGATTGTTGTGCATTGTCAGATTGCAGAAGGGTGTTTCATCCTATTGCTGTTGCTAGAGTGAAAGAAAAAAATCTCCAAATGACCCCCATGCCAAGCATCTTAACGCCACCTTGGCAAAACGAATGGCTTTGCAGCTGCTCCCGTTCCAGCTTGTGGAATCTGCCCCTGCTCACTATGTTTGTTATACAGAAGTTAGTTACCCAGTCCCATTAATTTGCCCAGAAAAGCATCCCTGCCCTCTAGCAGCAAGTGAAACAGTGTGTCCCAGGACTACACAGTCAGTAACAAAGTACACATGACCAAAGACCTCTTTTCCAGTAATTATACCGGGGCACTACATATTAGAGCTGTACGGTTAATCGTTAAAGAATCAGTCGCGATTCTACCTCACTTCCGATCTTAAAAGCACATTTCCCCGATTCTATATAACAAGTGAAGAGAGTTCTCTGATCACTTCTTACAGCTGACAAAAATAAAAAAAATCTAGGCAGCCTGCCAAGTTTATCTCAACGTCGGAGATAAAGAGATACATTTGTAACATTTTGTTCTTGGGTCAAAGGAATGAACTTGGTCTGTAAATGAGGTCAGTTTAACCACTTAAAGACTAAACGTTTTTTTCTGACAATTGTTGCTTTACAAGTTAAAATCAGTATTTTTTTTGCTAAAAAATGACTTGGAACCCCCTAACATATATATATTTTTTTTTAGTAGAGGCCAAAATGGCAGTTGCAATATTTTATGTCACACTGTATTTGCGCAGCGGTCTTTCAAACTCAATTCTTTTTGGAAAAAATACACTTTAAACGCTTGCCGACCAGCTCACGCTGATGTACGTTGGCAGAATGGCACTGGTAGGCAAAAGGGCGTACAGGTACACCCCTTTACGAAGAGGTGTTGCGGGTGCGGTGGTCACTGTGACCACCGGGTGCCCTGATCGTTTCATGGAGAGGAAGAACGGGGAGATGCTTTTGTAAATGTTCTGCCTAGTGACAGGACAGTGATCACTCATCGAGAGCAGTGATCACTGTCCTGTGTGTTGAAGTCCAGCCCCCTAACAGTTAGAATCACTCCCTAGGACACACTTAACCCCTTCACTGCCCCCTAGTGGTTAACCCCTTCACTGCCAGTGTCATTTACACAGTAATCCATGCATTTTTATAGCATCGATCGCTGTATAAATGACAATGGTCCCAAAATAGTGTCAAAAATGTCCGATATAATGTCGCAGTCCCGATAAAAATCACAAATCGCCGCCATTTCTAATAAAAAAAAGAAAAAGAAAAACGCCAAAGACTATCCCCTATTTTGTAGACGCTATACATTTTGCGCAAACCAATCAATATACGCTTATATTTATAAAATTTATATAAAATTGCGATTTTGGTTTTTTTTTGTTTTTAACAAAAATATGTAGAAGAATACATATCGGCCTAAACTGAGAAAAAAAGTTTTATATATTTTTGATGGATATTTATTATAGCAAAATGTAAAAAATGTGTTTTTTTCAAAATTGTCGCTATTCTTTTGTTTATAGCGCAAAAAATAAAAACCACAGAGGTGATCACGTACCACCAAAAGAAAGCTCTATTTGTGGGGGGGAAAAAAGGACGTCAATTTTGTTTGGGTACAACGTTGCACGATCGCGCAATTTAAAGTGACGCAGTGCCGTATCGCAAAACGTGCTCTGGTCAGGAAGAGGGTAAAATCACCCGGGACCGAAGTGGTTAATGGATTAAAAAAACACTAAACCGTAAAGTTAGCCCAATTTTTTTGTATAATGTGAAAGATGATGTTGCGCCACAAGAATCGTGAGAGAATCGTGGTCTTTATTCTAAGCAAAAAAATTGTGATTCTCATTTTATCCAGAATCATGCAGCTCTACTACATATCCTCCTTGGGACACAGAGTCAGTCTTTGAGGCTGAGGGGGATGCAGAACTGGGCATACTGCTTTTGCTGGTGGTACCACCATGTCTTTTATCTGGTGATAGCGCAGTCACCCATACCCCATAAATGCTGTGTTGTAGCATGTATGCCTGGACTACAGAAGCCACACTAGGGCTTAGCTCCAAGCTAAGACATGGCTGACTCCATCTTCAGCTCTACACCTGCTGGCCGCCCCTTCACCTGCGAATGTCACATGCTTGCCTGCTACATGTGCTTGTCCAGGTGGTGCAGAAGTGCATCATGAAATACACTGGCTTCTACATTATTTTACAAGCTTACATTTACATTCCCCTCGTAAGACTGTCCCTGCCCTTGTCAAGTAAACACAGTCAAAGACGGGCTTTAACTAAAATGCTCATGAGGCCTGCTGGGTGTCAAGGATGTACCACTGACTGGAGGTGACCCATTTTATTAGCCTTTCCTGCTATGCATCTGTCATGTTTGAGTGGGCTTTCAGTGCAGGGAGGGAGATTTTTTAATGAGAAGCGAACTCCTAATAAAAATGTCACTAATAAAATCAATGCATTAATTTTATTTAAGAAATAACCAAACACTTTGAGAATATTGGGATTAGACAGGTGGTTGCTGTGTACCTGGGGTGGGGGGTGTGCAATTTTTTCACTTCAAGCAAGTAGTTATAAATTGAAAAAAATCAAGACACCAATCTGGCTGTACATCACTGTCACATGCGCTCCCAAATGAAACTATAAGATTCTGTGCTAAAGCTCATTGTCTCGGAATAGTCCACTGTTACCATGTAAAGCACAGTATTTCAAGCACATCAGTTTGTTTATATTTTGTTGCAAAAAATATGTGACATATTTTTAACCCTAAATTTTAGTGCTCATAACCACAATATAAACATCATTATTTTTGAATAAAAGAATAGACAAGTGTTAAGTATGTAGTAGGGATGGTGTTTGGGATCACTACTACCATAGGTTTGCAGTGAATCCTGCGTGTTCATAGTTTGCAAAGCTGGAAAAATGTGGGAATTCACCATTGTAACCAAAATGCACTCCTTGGAGTATGGGAAAATGGGTACAACCAACCTGTTGGGGAAAAAAATGTTCTCAATTAGCCACGCCAGCTATAGCCAGTGGTGCTGATTGGTGTGTGTTCTGATGGTGGGGAAGTCTCCCCGCTGTCAGAATACAATAAGGCAGCAGGAGGATTCCCCATCTATATGGAGTGTGTGGATGGAGGAATCGAGTGAACAAAAAAGACTCAAGCCAAAAAAGGGGCTTCTGGATAAGCCAGCTTGCTCACTATGAAAGGGTGAGGTCACAGCAACCATATTGACAATGTGCTATAGCTGTGATGGCATAGGGAGTGCTGCTGATAAAATGCATAGGAAAGGATTACTGAAGGGCTTGGAGGCACCACCAGGTCTGGTAAAGTAGATGCAAACCCTAAAGGGCCGTACACTCTGTTTAGGTATCAGCCGGTATTGGCTGGTTTCATAGAAATGGGCCGACATTCGGGCTGTGTGTACAGCAGCCATTCCAACAGAATCCAGCCAAACGTCTGGCTTCTGTCAAAGGGGCATGACTGAAAAGGTCAGCGCTCTCAGCCAATGGTGTGTTCTGGCAGAGGGGCAGTCCCCTTGTCAGAACATAATAGCTCAGCGGGGGAGATTGCTTTACTAACTTCGGATAGTTAGAACAGGAACTCCTACCAAGCTTGTCAGTTTCAAACGCTGGGTTGAAGGAAAAAAAAAAACTAATACTGTAGTGTTTATTAGGCTTCACTGTCGGAAGCTGTGTATGAATGGGTAAATTATCGCTTTAATTGCGGTTATTTTTGTTGGATTTTCTCATTGTGTAAAGGCCATACAGATCATGTTGATAGTAAAATGCTGCATTTCCTTGAAAACTTGGGGAGAGAAGGGTTTTTTTTACTTGTTTTCTTCTTTGCGTTCTAATGTTTCTGATGTCCTGCAGCCTCTTTACGTTTCCCTGTTCACATACACTTTTTTTTTTCACAAGACATTTTTCCCAATTAATGCTGGCAGCAAGTTGTTGCAAAAAAAAAAAAAATGTTTTGATGTCAAGTTGCAAATTATAATATTTAGCCCCTTTCACATTTTCTGCTCTTTTCCCTATACCTGACTATACAGAATCCAGTTCTTTGCGTATTCTGGCATTTTTGATCCCATAGACTTCAATGAGAATGCCTGTAAATGCATAATAAGCTAACAATTTTTATGCTCAAGGAACCTCCTCTCCTCCCCTTACTCAGCCCAGGAAACAAACTCTGGAAGCTTGGTACACACACATAAATGGCTGTAATACGCCTAAAAAAAGTGCGACTGCAAGCCTATAAGAATTGCACTGTAAAAAAAATATATATATTCTGTACAGATATTGAATACACAGCAATTTTGCTATAGATTCACTCAAACCGATAAAAGAAATTATGAATTCAGCCAAAATAAAACATTAATTACTATGAAAAGTAACTCAATTATGATTTTTTTTTTTTTTTTTTTTTTTTTTAGGAAGCTGGGAACTGCCGGACAAAAACTAGGAGGTTCTGCTGTTCTTTGCCACATAAAGCATGACCCTATGGATCCAACTAGTTGCTTTACACTGACCTCTGCCAATGTGGGCAAATGCCAAACTGTGCTCTGCAGAAGTGGGAAGCCCCTCAATCTTTCTAAGTGTTACACTGTTGGCTTTGAGGAGGAATTGAAGCGGGTTAAACGGCACAAGGCAATTATTACAGAGGTGAGGACCTTTTTTTACTTTTGGATCTAACTTGTCTTATACCTAAAACTATCCCTGGACTCCATTGTTCAGGTAAAATTAAAGAGCGTTACCTGTTTAGTGTCATACTGAACAAAGACTAGACTTGTATAATTCTTTTTGCATGAACCCTGAGCCTTTTGGGAGAAAATTTTGTTTTGCATACGTGAAAGCTACTGTTGAGAAAATGTGAGATCCCTGACTTTTATAGTATGCAGAAGGATGACCTGTTCAAAGCAATTATATTTAATACTTGCAAAAGAATAAGCACTGAGAGTTTTGTTGTGCTGATGGGCATTTAACTTCAAAATTGTTTATGCCAGTTTTTAAAAAAATAGCTAGGCTTTCAAAAGATCACTTCATACACAAAGTAGTGTATTGTAGTCGGCTTTACCAACTGTATTTTTAAAAATGTGAATGAAACTGGCAGACACAGAAGTCTTTGCGTTCCGTAAGCTGAAGCATCTGTTAAATTGTCCCACAGCTTTACGGTCTTTTCACACAAGCGTCATCAGTTCAGTCACTTTTATTTTTGCTTAGAAAAAACTGATGAATACTGATTCTAGAAGGTTTACATCAGTTGACACACTCGTCTTCAGTTCAGTTTACATCAGTTTGCACTTCGGTTCAGCTTGTGTTAGTTCAGTTCAATTTACATTAAAAGAGAAGTTGAGGGGTTTTTTTTTATGAAGAAATCGTACTTACCTTGGTGGATCCACAGGAGAAGTACAGCCAAACGAACTTTGGCTGCACTTCTTTAGGGCAGTTCACACCACATGCAGTCCAGTGCGTTTTTTTTTTTGTTTGTTTTTTCTGCATCAAAAACGCATGGAAAGTAGCTCACATGGTTTCAAATTGCATAGTTAACACCAGTGCGGTCAGTCCCAGGGCGTTCCAGTTTCAGAAAAAAGGGTAGAACAGACAGCACTTTTCCTGCACTGGACTGTACTAAAATATGGTAAAACGCACCAGAACACATCAAAAACAGGCCGGATCCCAGTACAGTGGAAAAAGAAGAAAAAGGCATCGGGAATGCATCCAGAAACTCAGCAAAAATGGACTGAAGCACATCAAAAACATGTTAAAAACATGCATGCAGAAATATCTGGAGTGTGGTTTTTGTGGTGTGAACCGGCCCTTACTCCACTTCCATTTTTGCATTTTTTTCAAAAAAAAATTTAAGAAACTTATAGGTGACGAAAGTATAAACAAAAATGTTCTTGCCCAAAAGTGGACGTAAACAGATGACACGTTTTATATCATTCAGATCTGTCTAAACGGAAAATAACACAGCCATGTTCAGTTTAGAAAAACTGACCTGAACTGCCATGGATGTAGGCGGATGTAAGCGACTGATTATTCATTCCCCCCCCCCCAATAGACCTGCATTGTGGTTAAGTCTGAATCTATCTAAAAAAAACTGACAGATCCAGGCTGAATGCCTCTGTGAAAGGACCTATGTTCTATATCTAACTGTAGCATTCAGTAAAAGGTTTCTAAAGCAATGGAGGCATTTTAAGCAATTTCTGGATTTAAATGGTCTCACATTTGAGGAAAACAAGCTGTATACCACATAAAATACACTAAATATTCTAAGGCATGAATTTCAAAATAACGCAGTTATTCCCCCTCAATGCCACTTTAAAAGATTGCATAGTGCTGTATGTAGCATTGTCTGTCATTTATTTTCTTAGCGTGTGGTGTAGCACACAGCAGATATTTGTGTCCTCTAAAATAGGAAGGTTTTGATAAGATGTAAATTAAATGTCAAAGCTGTAGGGATTTGTTGATCAGGGCTAGAATGCAAGGCATTCAACACTTATTGGAATGATGTGAAGATACTCACCCTGTGCTCATGTCCCAGCATCATAAGCAGCTCTCATTTATCCTGTCCTCTTCTTTGTGATATTTTTCTTCCTCTTCTTGACGCCCCCCCCCCCCCCCCCCTTATCCCGCTCAAAAAGTAATTGGAGCATAAATAACTCGGAGCTGCAGCTGGCTGAATAAAGCTGCTTTTTTAAAATGGCATCCAGAACTTTTACTTCAGTGCTAGAATTTAACCTATACAATGCCTGACAGAGTATAATGCTTTGCCACAAGATAATAGGTCCACATGATATAAAGTTTTTTAAGGGAAACCCGTATTGACCATAATAACCAATCAGATTATCACATGATTTATGCTGTAGCCGACACAGTTGCAGCCAAGTGTGTAGCTTTCTACAAGAGCAGATATCTCTGAGAGATTGACTGAAAACAAGGTGAAACTCATGTGCTACCAGTCAAAGTGTAAGATATCATAAACCTAAATGTGACCACTTATATCTGGCTGCTGCTAACACCAATTGTGTTCCCACAACTAAAACTGACAAATACCAAAAAATGTGATGCACTGGTGTCTGAATGCCAAATGGCTCTACAGTCTGTGCAAGGTGCATATATATTGTGAATACAGTTTAAGAGATAATAAAACGTTCCACAATTATGTAATTATAAAGAATAAATAAAATATATAAATTTTCCCCTTTTGCGCCGACCGAATGCAAATTTGCATTCATGGCTTGAAGGGATTATATCAGGATGATGATGCGCAGGCGGTTGCCTCTTTAGTGATGACAACCGATCGGCTGTAATCCTAAAGGAGTGGGAGGGGACTTCCGTCGCTTTTCCCGGGCCTCCTGTCCCATCGGGAGACTCGAGCCACCAGCCGGCGTGTCCGCCGGCTATCTGAGACCCAATCAAAGCTGGATTCAGCTCTGATTGGGTCTCCGATGTAAAATCCCAGAGGCGACATTGCGACGTCACTTCCAGTTTACTCGGCTGCCAATGGTGCCAATTAAAAAAAAAAAAAGACAGTATTCACAATCACCTATTATGGCAAGCTGAATACTTTTAAGTGCAAAGGAGGGACCCCTGATCCTTCCATAAAGAGTACCTGTCACCACCTATTACTGTCACAAAGGATCTTTACATTCCTTGTGACAGCAATAAAAGTGACAAATTTTTTTTTTCTAAAGGGACAATGTAAAAAAAAAAAAAAACATTTTAAAGCACCCCGTCCCAGCGTGCTCGCGCAACAAATAAAACGCATATGTAAGTCTCGTCGCAAAAATAAACGCTGTTCAAATCAAAAGACCTCCTCTAACTCTAACCTGGTAATCGGTAAAACTTAACCAGTTAAGGACCGGGCCTCTTATTTAGATGTGGTGTTTACAAGTTAAAAACCATTTTTTGTTTTTTGCTAGAAAATTACTTGGAACCCCCAAACATTATATATATTTTTTTTTTTTTTTAACACCCTAGAGAATAAAATGGCGGTCATTGCAATACTTTCTGTCACACCGTATTTGTGCAGCGGTCTTACAAGCGCACTTTTTTTGAAAAAAAATACACTTTTTTTGAATTAAAAAAATAAAAGTAAAGTTAGCCCAATTTTTTTTTTTTATGTTGTGAAAGATAATGTTATGCCGAGTAAATTGATACCCAACATGTCACACTTCAAAATTGTGCCCGCCCGTGGAATGGTGACAAATTTTTACCCTTAAAATTCTCCATAGGCGACGTTTAAAAAAAATTCTACAGGTTGCATGTTTTACAGAGGAGGTCTAGGGCTAGAGTTATTGCTCTCGCTCTACCGATCGCGGTTATACCTCACATGTGTGGTTTGAACAGTTTTCATATGCAGGCACTACTCACATATGCGTTCACTTCTGCACCTGAGCTCGGCGGGACGGGGCGTGTTTAAAAAGAAAAAAAAAAATTTCTCCTATTTGTTTTCCCTTTTTATTTTTACGCTGATTTAAAAAAAAAATTGGGATAAACTGTTTTGCATGGCAGACGCGTTCCCTTCTCCCTCTTATTCTGACAAATTTGTTCATGAGGACTGGGAGTGTCCAAAGTGTCTTTGGTGTTTCCAAGAACACTTGCTGTAAGGTACCTCCTTGGGGAGTTGCTCCTTCAGTAGTGGACTGTTCTACCAGCAGTGGACCCCCCTGTCTCTAGGCTGCTCAAGCAACCATGGGTCCAATAGAGGAATCTTCTAAAAGGTCCAGGGGAGCGGAGTCCCCCTGTCTTTGCTGCATTGGAGGACTGGTTGGCACAGGTACTGCAGTTGTCCGCTAGGTTGCCTGGCCGCAGTTACCCTGGTTGCTGAGATCTGTTTCCTCAGGGGACTGAGACATGTATATTGGGGGGCAACCCTGAATGGCAGCATGTCGCGTTTTGATCTTGTCCAGTTACAAGATAGTTTTCCGGCTGTGTTACTCCAAAGACTTTTTGCTTCCAAGGGGTTTGTCGTCAGACTGCTGGCTGTTCTCCGAGGGTGGCTGTGCAAGCCCTGTTGCTGTAGAGGATATTCCTGTGCTGAGCCTGTTTTCAGGGGTTTTATTCAAACCTGTTCAGTCTACAGGATGGAGGGCATGGTACATGCCTGATGGGGGTACAGTAGTTCAGGATGAAGTCCATCCGCACAGCGGTGGCACTCCTTCGTTATGGGGACTTTCTGATTTCTATCGACGCCACGAATGCTACTTACGCATTCTGCTATGTGACCGTCTCCAGCACTTCCTTTTTTTTTTTGCTGTGGGTGCGGAGCATTATGAGCGTGTGGTGTTGCCCCTTTGATTCTGGCCACCGCTCCTCGGGTGTTCACTAGGTGTTGGCCCTGGATCTGGTGTGGTTACATCAGTGGGGGTTTGCGATCCTTGGCTGCCTGGACGATCTTCTTCTCTGACTCCTCGACTACTCTGAGGAGCACCGTAATTCTTATACAAACCTTGACTGATTTCAGTAAAGACTATACTTTTGGATGTCTGCTTGGCTCTGCCAGATCGTTGGATTATCTGAGCCTGACCCGGGCTTCAGCTCTGGCCAGCGTGTTTCTTCTCCCAGACAATACTCCGGAAGTTGCATGCTGCGTTTTTTTTCATTTACTGTCCAGCAGGTGGGCGGCTCTGCGGATCTGCATGTGGGGTTGGGTCCGATGTTATCTATTTTTTTTGAAGCAATTCCATTTGCATAGTTCCATACAAGCTCCCTTAGGGGAGATCCTGGCATAATGGGACGAATGCCCAGGGTCCCTGGACAATCGGATTCGGCTAAGTCAGGCAATCAGAGTTTTCCCTAGTCTGGTGGCCTCGCTATCTGGTTCTTCGGTGGGGTATATCCTTTCTCTCCTTGTATTGAACAGGGTGACCATCAATGTCAGTCTGTCCGGGTGGGGAGAGGTCCTAGGACTGAGCTCTACTCAGGGTTGTTGGATGTTGGTGAAATCCGCTCTACCAAGTAATATCTTGGAACTTCATGCGAACAGACTAGTCTGGATCATGGAAGGGTCGACTTCGGGGGCTCCTGGGTATGGTTCCAGTCGGGCAAGGCAATGGCGGTGGCTTATGTCTTTCGCCAGGGCAGGTCAAGATAGGCTGTTGGCGGCCTTGGCTGTTGCCAGTATCCTCCAGTGGGGAGAGCGTCTCGTTCCGGCCTTTTCTGGCATAAGCTTTCCAGGGGTAGAATACTGTAAAATGGATATCTCAGTTGGTTAGGGTTGGACCACGGGTTGGGCCCTTCACGGGGCTGTGGTTCATTGTATTTGTCTCCGCTGGGGCTCCCCTGAGGTAGCGTCCTGGTTCAACAGGATGGTACCAAGGTTTCTGGCAAGGTCGCGGGAGCTTCTGGTGGCTCTTGTGACCCACGTTTGCTCTATGCCTTTCCTTCTCTCCAGCCTTTGCGATGTCTTCTTGGCAGGATCACAGCTGCGGTGATTCCAGTCATTCCATTGGATCCGGTTGGGTGCTGGTGGTCTGGGTACACCGACCGGGTGCACCCGGTCGCCAACGTTTTCCTGGGCAGCTGCCTCACGGGAAGAACCTACTGTCTCATGGACCGTTCTTGCATCCTGTTTTTAGAGTCGCTGGTTTTTAATGGCCTGGCTGTGATGAGCAAGGTGCTGCGGTTTCCAACACTGCTGATGGGTTAGAAGAAATGGGCCCTGATTACCATCGAGGCCCAGGTGTCAGCCTGGGTGGTCTTCTTCAGTGTCTCCTGGTCTCGCACTTCCTTTTTTTTTCCAGGAGTTAGGCGTCTGTTTCCACCAGTGCGGTTCTTCTACTGCCGTGGGATCTGAACTTGGTAACTTCGGTTCTCTAGAAGCCTCTCTATCTCTCTGTCAAGATATTCGGGAGTTTCCAATACTTACTCTGGCGGAAGGTGGTCTCTTGGTGGCTATCGCCTCCGCTCACAGGGTGTCAAAAGAGGGGGGGGGGGCGTTATCTTGTCTTTTACCTTACCCAGGTTAGGGTGGTGCTTTGCCCTTTTTTACAGGGTTCGTTCCTTGGATTTCAATTTGAATAAGGACATTGTGTTGCTTTCTTGTGTCCCTGGTCAGCACTTTCCAAAGAATTTGCCTTATCTGCCCTGAAGGGGTATTGGCAGACGGGCCAAGAAAGGGGCGTTCTGTTTTTTTTCTGCGACCCTTCTCTGGATGGAGGGCTATTTTGTCAAGAATCGGGGGGCCTCGTTTTCCTGTTACAGTGCTTTCTTCTTGGGCACTTAGGGCTTCTTGGGCCTTCGGTCATCATGCGTCCGTTGTGCAGGTTTAGCGTACATGCTCGTAAAGTCTACAAAGTGAATGGGTTGGCATCTGCGGATGCCTCTTTTGGCCGCAAGTTTTTTGCAGGCCGCTGGTTAGAGGGTCTATTCCCTCTTTGAAGGGGTATCGTTCAGGTTGGGTTCCAGTGTGTCCTGGATGAGGTTCCTGTTACCTAGTTGGCTCTTGTATTAGCCTTGGGATTTTTCGTTCTCCCACCCCTCATGTTGGCACTGCTTTGGGACGTCCCTATCGTTGTGAAGGCTGTGTCTGTCAATGAACGAATGAGATAATTCAAGTTGCAAGTTCACTGCAGTTGGCTAAAGAAGTAGAACGCCAAACTGGAGAGATAGTTTCCCCTGACACAATACAGCGTACACTGCAGAGGAATGATATGCATTGGTGTCGTCCACGAAGGAAGCCTCTCCTAAAGTCCATGCACAAAAAAAGCCCGCCTAGAATTTGCCTGGACCCATGCTGAAAAATAGGATTTTTTACTTGCCGCAAAATTCATTTCTGAGTTCATTGACAGACACAGCACCCACCCCTCTATGGAGTTCTTTTGATACTTCTATTACTGCTTGCTACTACACTGAATAGAGCAGGGAGGGGGTTATATACTGACTAAGGATGGCCCATGGGCGTAGACAGGTGATCGTTTGCTTTTTTGTTCTGCCTAGTCCTACTCCTAATAGAGGCAATACAACCCTATCGTTATGAAGGCTGTCTCTGTCAATCAACTCAGAGAAATGGATTTTACGGTAAGTAAAAAAAAAATCCTATTTTTCATGCATATCATTCCTCTGCAGTGTACGCTGTATTTTGTCAGGGGAAACTATCTCCCCAGTTTGGCGTTCTACTTCTTTAGCTAACTGCAGTGAACTTGCATGGTGATTTTCTTCAACCCTTCTTATCAGAAGACGCTGCTGTTGAGGTGTTAACTTCCATGGATGTCTCTGTGAGGTGATTGCAGTTTCATCTTTGTTACATTTTTGTATCACTTTTGCTACAGTATACTGACTGATGAGTAAAGCTTTCCTGATCTTCTTGTAGCCTTCACCTTTCTTGTGTAAAGAAATTATTTTATTTCTCAGGCGTTGACATTTCTCTTCCATGTAGTGCCATTGCTGACAGCATAAAATGGGAAGGGGTTTTCTTTAAGTAACGCCCTTTTATAATCCTCTGTCTGCTGGGCACCTGTTTGTTGAATAATTAAACTCACTTGTAGTTGAGTTCTTGCTAGGAGAAAAGCTACATTTTAGACAAAATCCTAAGACTTTCATTGGGCTGTATTCATTTTTGCAACATCATCTTAAATAAATTTGTTAGGAAAAATACTTTTTTGTGTCAAATTACCAAATATTGGTTGCAATCAATGGCCCACATTTGTGTGTGAGTATTTTGTAGTATAGTTTCCCATAAAGACAACCAAATCCTAATAAGAATTCAACTACAGGTAAGTGTAATTATTCATTAAACAGGTGTCCAGCATACGATTATAAACGCGCCCCTTCCCATTTCATGCTGACAGCAATGGCACCACATGGAAGAGGAATGTCACAAGGCCTGAGAGAAAAAAAAATTCTTTACATAAGACAGGTGAAGGCCGATTGGGTCTCGCCTGTCGGTTTTCCAGGCAGACCCAATCAGATCGCCTATTGTCCTCTATGGGGCAGCGGATGTCAGCGCACAATTTTGGAAATTGTTCTTGTGTTTATTGATTTAAAATCTTAATTTTCAAAAGGGGCATAAGAAAATACGAAAACCCCCTAACGGGGCTTTCATGCAGCCAATAATTTCAGAGTGAGTGAGTAGTCAAAAATAATTTTATTAATATATTAATATAAAAAATTGTATAAAACAGGTGGGTTCTGACCTATAAAGTCAGGACATGAACTGGAGTACAATATAAGATGTAAGATGAAAAACAACGGACAGTGCCCGTAATCAGGAACAATGTACAATACAATGTATATTAGACAAGATCATAAGTACTAAAATCCTGACGCGTTTCGACCCTAGCTGGGTCTTCTTCAGAGGATGGTTGTCAGCTGTAGGGATGTAAGCATATATCAAACATAGCACAAAAACACCAACAACAATGGACTTGTGTGTATGTCACACAACACATCTTCGTAAATTGCATAGTTACCAGTCACAAAGTTCCCGATAGCTCTGAATGTTCATGATGAAAAAGGTATGGTCCCTCCTGTGTCCTTTACCCCCCCAATGACAGGCCAGCTCTCCGGAGAGCGGGTAATAGGCCAACATGCCTTGCAAGGGATCGCGCATAAACTACCCCCCGAGGGGGAACCGGAGGGTGAGGGGCACACACTGCACCCAAAGTGGATCAACGGTGATGCTAGAATCGGATTAGAAGCAAAAAAGTTTCCGGTCTAGCGTTCAGAGGTGAGAATGGAGTGAGAGGGAGCTGGAGAGGCACTAGTTGGAGGCTTCTCTCGGATCAATCAATGCCTGAAGCCTGACGGCTGGTGTTAATCTCGAACTCCTGAATCCTGATGCTTGCTGTCTGATGCTGACACTCAAAACTCTGGCCAGTCTCAGAGTGAATGTGTGCCTCCCCTGATGTCTGCCGTTACCTGCCGTTATTTGTGTCCTATTTACTGGGGATGTGGATTCCGTGGCTGCTGAGACAGCGGATGATTTCAGATTTCAGAATTCGGACATCGCCTGTCTGCTGTAGTGCCGTGAGGACTGTCTATTGGACTGTCTATTGCTTTTTTTCTGTCGATCCCAGCATTTGATCCCAGGACTATCGTGCGCTACAGTGTACTGCCCGTTTACTCTCTATTTCATCCCATCTCATCTCTCATCTCTCTGGAACGGGCTACCTGCCTTTTCCCACTGGGACCTAAGGGACAGAGGGAGGCGGAGATGTCCAGAGGCCCTCGTGCAGCCAGGAAAGAGCTTGGTACCGGACCCGTTACAAGTAGCGCCCTACTTACCAGTTACTATCCCTTGCGATCACAGGCAGGCTCTGTGTTTCAGAGTCCCGCGATACCTGCGGTGCCGACGTCACCTGAGCTGCTGCCCTCAAAGCCCTCCGAGTGTACTCAGGAGCTGAGTCCTGTTGTGAGCCGAGACCCGCCGAATAAATCCGAGCGGGTACCTGCGCTTACCCCAGCAGAAGTCTTTGAGGATGAAACGCGTCGGGTTGTTTTTTTACCCCTACCATCACCTACTGCGCAAAATTTTTAAATCTTGTACACTTTCATGCTGCTTTTAGCCGAGTTTTTACCGCCCATTTTTTGGATTTACTGCAAAAGTACTTATTTTTTATCAATAAACGTTGTTACGTTTGAGAGATTTACACTATGTGGAAGTTTTTTCCTTTTTTACTTATCCATATGGTAACGGTCGCTGAGGAAACTATCTCTTCATCTGCTGATTGAGGTCGATCCCGGATTCCAGCTGAGCCTTGCCGAGGATACGCCACCCGATGACATCTGCTGAGCTTCACTTGGCTAAGAACATGCAATTCGGTGACATCAGTTGAGATCCTATCCAGGACCGCCATACGAATTTACCGTGCCACACCGCCTGACGGTACAAGCTCGTTTGACTCACCACCAAGGGCCTGTGAGTCCACCTTGTCTGGTAAGGGCATTGTGTATCTATTTGTCTGGGCCAATATCACCATATTAAGGGAAGAATCCACCTATGTGCAGGGATATGTCCAACAGCTCTTGCTTACCACACTTAAAAGGACTGTTTGCACCTAGGGTGATAAGAAGCGTTCCAGAACCATCCCATTGCATAGTGGTGGACTATAAATACCTTTTATACTTACTACCCTGATGGACTTCTGATTCTGTATTTTGGTCTGGTTTTAGGTTATAGGTTATTCAATACACATCACTGTGTTCAAAAAAAAAAAAAATTTCTTTATGTTTTTACCTTGTAGTTGAACCTGCAGGTAATTATTTGAGCTGTTTCATCCAATGCTGATATACTGGATATCAGCCCACCTTCTCACTTACTTGGTACATGGATGTAGTTACACCACTGTATATGTAATCTTTTATTTTTTATCTTTGTTGATTTTTGTTTTTGTGATATTTTGGGTGGGGAGGTCATTATCTCTTTATACACTCCTAGGATTATCACTAGCGTATTTGGTGCATATTTGGGGAGGTCATTATCTCCTTATACACCCCATAAAATTAATACCAGCGTTTTTGGTGCACACCTCAGGATTGTGTACCTCTATCTATGTAGATATCACTATTAATATATTTTTTCGATATTACTTTTAGCGCCACACTTTATATATTTTTTCACACATTTACACTGGTCAGGTTGTTGTGTTGGCTGCTTCACTTTGTAGGAGTTGGCGCAAATTTCT
Organism: Lithobates septentrionalis; assembly: GCA_037952835.1. NCBI lineage: Eukaryota > Metazoa > Chordata > Amphibia > Anura > Ranidae > Lithobates > Lithobates septentrionalis. The sequence continues at coordinate 1,143,888 of JBBDGP010002340.1, forward strand.
TTACACATAATTTCAATCAATGCCTGATGCCTGGCGGCTGGTGTTAATCTCTAACTCCTGACTCCTAATGCTTGCTGTCTGATGCTGACACTCAAAACTCTAGCCAGTCTCAGAGTGAATGTGTGCCTCCCCTGATGTCTGCCGTTACCTGCCGTTATTTGTGTCCTATTTACTGGGGATGTGGATTCCGTGGCTGCTGATACGGCGGATGATTTCAGATTTCAGAATTCGGACATCGCCTGTCTGCTGTAGTGCTGTGAGGACTGTCTATTGGACTGTCTATTGCTTTTTTCTGTCGATCCCAGCATTTTGATCCCGGGACTATCGTGCTCTACAGTGTACTGCCCGTTTACTCTCTATTTCATCCCATCCCATCTCATCTCTCTGGAATGGGCTACCTGCCTTTTCCCACTGGGACCGGAGGGACAGAGGGAGACGCAGACGGAGACGCAAGGAGATGCCCAGAGGCCCCCGTGCAGCCAGGAAAGAGCTTGGTAACGGACCTGTTACACGTAGCGCCCTACTTACCAGTTACTATCCCTTGCAATCACAGGCAGGGTCTGTGTTTCAGAGTCCTGCGATACCTGCGGTGCCGGCGTCACCTGAGCTGCTGCCCTCAAAGCCCTCAGAGTGTAATCAGGAGCTGAGTCCTGTTGTGAGCCGAGACCCGCCGAATAAATCCGAGCGGGTACCTGCGCTATCCGGATCACCAAGCGTAGACACTCGGGACACTCGAGACCCACAGTCTCTAACTGTGAACGCGGGGATATCAGAAGGCGATCCACAGGTTTTCACACAGACCGTCAATCATCAAGCACTGGAATCCCAGACAGGTGAGCTTGCTGGGGAGTTTACTGAGGGGCCTATTGAGGTTCCCATACAGGAAGCTAAAGGAAAACACACACCAGTAAACAAACCGGACACGAGCCTAAAAGGGGGTTAATAGCACTAATAATACTACAAGTACCAGTATAATTATTAACATGCAGACGGGGCAAAAAGCTGATGGACTTTCGGGTCAGGTTAACCAGCATACACATCAGCTTACACACCAGCATATACGTCAGTATGCACCAACACCCTCTAAAGAAATATCTGGTATAATTGGCACAACTGGTACAACTGGATCTGCCATCCCGGTTTTGCCATCTGTCGGCCGATTCGGATACAAATTCCTTTTTTTCTACACTATCTACTAAGACCGCTACTCTACAGCAAGTACTTGAGGTCCTTTCACACTGGGGCGGGGGCGTTGTCTGCGGTAAAGCGTCGCTATTGTAAGCGGCGCTTTACCGTCGGTAGAAAGGGTTAAAACCACCGCAAAGCACTTTCGGGTCGGTTTGCAGGCGCTATTATTAGCGCAATAGCGCCTGCAAACCGCCCCAGTGTGAAAGGACCCTTAGAGAAGAGTTCAAGGAAGTCAGTCATTGCATAGCTTGACATTCAGGGTAGACACCATTGAACAAAACCAGACCGCAGCAGAACAAAAAATAGCGACTCTGGAGGCTAAGTTAGCGGCACAGTCGCAGTATCTACACAATGTGCGACTTCAACAGGACAATTTAGAAAATAGGAGCAGGAGGAATAACTTAAAAATTTGGGGTATCCCTGAGACCACGTCCGCTAAAGAGCTGCGCCCCACTGTTACATATTAAATAAAATCCTGGGGAGGGATTCGACAGCGGATATTGAACTAGACAGAGTTCATCGGATACAAGGCAATGCTTCTTTGTCAGATGGTAGACCGAGGGACACCCTATGCAGAGTACATTTCTATATTATTAAAGAAGAAATTATCCGGAAGGCATGGTCATTGGGTACTATTGATTTTAATGGAGCAACTATACAGATTCTGCCGGACCTTTCAAAATATACTTTACAGATGCGCCATAGCATGAAGCCCCTATTAGACAAATTACGTGAAGAAGGTGCTACATATAGATGTGGTTTCCCCTTTTCCCTGCATATACAGAAAGGCCAACAATTTTTTGTACTACGTGCACACACCCAATTGCCAGATATGTTCGCTAGGCTGTCTATGACACCTATTCTGCTTTATGACTGGACTGACACTGAAACTGGCTTGATATAGCATGATTGAACTTAATTTATCAGATATTCTATTCTCTACAAATAGGAATGACTTCTAAATAATGCTTTGACAAAGTACTGATTTGCTAATCCTTTATTTATCTGTTTATATGAGCATTATTGATGTCTAAGGCTCGATTCACATCTATGCATGTTGCTTTTGAGCGTTTCTGCAGTGTTTTTTGTGTAGCTTGTCGCGTTTTTGAGCAGCGTTTTTGCGTTTTGGTTTTTTTTTACAGTTTTCTTCTATGCTGTATACCATGTAAAAAGGAAAGGCGCGGGGCACGGCGGGGGCACTGTGCAGGCGCTGTGAAGACGCTGTACTTGCGTTTTTGATGCTTGCCTATTAAATTACATGCAAAATGCTGCATTTTGCATGAAAAATAAGTCCCAGACCCTTCCCAAAAACGCAGAGGGACAAAGAAGCATTGATGTGAACATGTTCCATAGGAACCCATGTTAAAAATTTCCCATGAATTTCTGCAAAATGCATCAAAAAACGCATTAGTGTGAACAGAGCCTTAGAGGTGTTAGACCGGAATAGAATTGGGTGTTAGAATCTCCCTGCCCCACATCCCCTTCCTCCGCCCCCCTCCCCTTTTTTTTTTTTTGCCCGCCCCTATGTAGGTGGGAGGTGGAGGCAGCAGGGGTCGCTTGATACTATTTAAGTGCTGTACTATGAAGAGCAGGCACTGTGGAAAGTTACTTTACAGAAATAAGAATACTGGGGGTGGGCGATGTCTGGGGGGAGGGGTGGGGGAGATGGGGTAGGCATGGGTAATAACAGATAATGTAAATGGAGTATAAGTCATAAATATACAGGAGCTGTGTGGGGTTCCCCCCCCCCCCCCCCCTCCTAAGGCGGGCATGGAATACGTGATTTGATATGAAACCTAAGCTGTGGATATTAGGATAAAGAATCACACGTGCTATATATGTTAATGTGATCCGAATGATCCCCACTATTGGTGTCGCTCTCCAGCTCCTCTACATAGGAATTTTTTTTACCTCCCAGTGCTATCTCCTCCCGGACTATTCTAGAAGGAGATCGCAGGGGCGCGCAGGCTCAATTAGAGCCCTATTAGTAGTTTGTTGTGTATTCAATTTTGTGTTTCTGGTGTGTTGGGGTGTGTGGATTTTTTTTTATGGTTTTTGTCTTTTTTTTTTTTTTTTTTTTTTTTTTTTGTTTTGTTGGGGTTTTTTTTCTCTCGCTCTCTCTTCTTTCTCGTATTGGGCTTCGCTATGACCAGTGTGCGCTGCCTCTCCCTGAATGTCAATGGATTGAATATACCAGAGAAGCGCACAGTGGTCCTACGTGAACTCTGGCGCATGCGCGCTCAGGTGGTATTCATACAAGAGACACATTTCCAATCCGGGAAGACACCAAAATTTAAAGATGAAAGATATCCATATGTTTTCCACAGTACAGCTCCAGACTCTAAGACGAGGGGGGCAAGTATCTTGCTTTCTGGGACGGTTCCATGGTCCTACGCCGACCAGATGAGTGATCCGGAAGGACGCTACCTTTTTCTTAAAGGCGACTTAGTTGGCCGTCGAGTTACTTTGGCGTCCATCTATTTACCGAACCAGGCACAGTTGAGTTTTCTTAATGGAATTCTTAATAATCTACAGGTTTTTATGGAGGGTGGACTGATACTGGGTGGAGATTTGAATGTAGCCCTTGATCCTTTACTGGACGTTTCTAAATCTGCTACACATCTATCTTATCAATATCTTAGACGAATAAAAAAAGCTATACAATCTATGCGACTTGTAGATGTTTGGAGAGTCCAGCATCCAGCCAAACGTGACTACACTTTCTATTCGGCGCCACACAATAGTTACTCTAGAATCGATTTATGTGTTAATATCTCAATCTTTATTACCAGCGGTGGTCAACTCGACCATCGGGACATTAACGGTATCAGATCATGCTCCGGTGTCTTTAGATCTTCAGCTGTCTAAGCCGGCTAACAGACCATGGACATGGAAACTTAATGAATCGCTACTACAAGAAGGCCAACTTCGGAACGAGCTTTCTAGCGAACTGACTAGAATCTTTAATGAAAACGACTCAGAAGAAATCTCCCCGCTCATTCTATGGGAAACACAAATGCGTAATGCGAGGTATATTGATTAAAAAGGCGACGGAAATAAGTAAAAAAAAAAACAGTGTTTCAGGATCAATTAAAATTGGTAGCGGAGTTAGAGACTAAACATAAAAAATCACTTTCACAAACCGTAGCAGTAGATCTCAGGATACAGCGGGAAAAACTATCTTCTTTGATGAAACAGGAGGCCAGCATACAGACAGCGAGAGCTAGAAATGTACACTACGAACAAGGGAACAAATCAGGCAAACTCCTGGCACATTCACTTAGGGAAAACTCACGTAGAAACTATGTCCCACATATAGACTGACGGAGGGAACCGTTTCTTCGAATCTAATAAAATTGCAGAGGTTTTTCGAAAATATTACCAGTCATTATATAACTTACAGACAAATACCCGTCAGACCAAATGGCACAAAAGCAACAATTAATTCGAGAGTACCTTGCCTTCTCAGGTTTACCATCAATCTCCGACGACGACTCGGAGGCACTAAATGCGCCGATATCAATTGACGAATATATGAACGCAATCAGTACGTTAAAGCCACATAAAGCTCCCGGCCCAGATGGGTATACAGTAGTCTATTACAAGGTATTTGCTCCCATTTTAGGTCCAAGATTTACAAAAGCATTTAATTCCCTCCTAGAAGATCGACCCTTACCGACTGACACTCTTAGGGCACATATTGCAGTCATTCCTAAGGAGACCAAGGACCTCACCCAATGTAAGAACTATAGACTGATCTCATTATTAAATGTCGATTTGAAAATTTTCACAAGGATATTAGCTACAAGATTACAACCTCTCCTTCAGACTGTCATCCACCCTGATCAGGTAGGCTTTATGCCTACCAAAGAGGCTAAAGATAATACCATTAGGGCTTTAGATATTATTCATCTGGCTCATTCTTGTAAAATACCACTATGTCTACTATCGTCTGACGCTGAGAAAGCCTTTGATAGGGTGGATTGGACATTTCTGAAGGAGACGTTGACCCATATTGGAGTTGGGAAAGCATTTGGTAAATGGATAGAGGCTATATACTCTGTTCCATCTGCGGCGGTAAGAATTGAGGTAACCTCCTCATACTTTAACACGAGCAACGGTACTAGACAGGGATGCCCTTTGTCCCCAATGATATTCATATTAACCCTCAAACCATTTCTGCGACATGTTCGACAAAATATCGATATACAGGGTTGCTCAATCGACAAAACTGCGGCGTATGCAGACGACATATTGTTTTTCATCACCTCACCAGAAACCACGTTACCAAACCTTGTAAATGAGTTTGATCGCTATAGCTTAATCTCTAATTTTAAAATTAATACTCAAAAATCCGAGATATTAAACATTACGTTGCCAACAGCACGAGCACAGGCTCTTCAATCGTCGTTTTCCTTCCCCTGGGTAGCTTCATCTCTGACATATCTAGGAGTCAAATTGACTTCCTCAATAGACAAAGTCTTCCAAGCAAATTTTCCACCGTTAATACGGGAATTTTCATCTGATTTGGAAAGATGGAATAAAGGTCCCTATACATGGATGGCTAGGAATGCCATTCTTAAAATGAATATTCTTCCAAGGTTACTATACCTCCTTCAGACTCTGCCAATAGCTATTCCAGAGTCCTTTCTGAAATCAATACGTAGTATTTTTATTAAATTTATTTGGGCAAAAAAGCATCCGCGTCTATCTTTCAATTTACTGGCTATGCCAAAGTCTAGAGGAGGTATGGCTTTTCCCGACCCAATAAGATACTACAAAGCAGTACACCTTGCTAGGGTACTTGCTTGGTGCAGAGACGAGGGACACAAAACCTGGATAGCGATTGAATAATCATGTACGGAGATTCCTCTTCGATGTCTGCCATGGCTACAACTTTAAAACTCTTGGAACTTTAAGATATC
>JBBDGP010002340.1:1155000-1175000 GCA_037952835.1 Lithobates septentrionalis
AGAGGTAAAGTGCTAAGATAATGCTTAAGTTGGAGGGTTCTCCAGAAGTCCAAACAAAACGGCCCTTCTGGATTCATAAGGTCATCTGTTGAGGGCCACCGACCGTTCACTGCAAAATGTGAAGTTTGAAAATAACCCCTTCCCCGTAGGGATCTGAAGACTGGGTCCGTGTACCCTGGAATAAAATCTGGTGTTCCCAGAATCGGGCGTAGAGGGGAGTTAGACAGTGTCAATTTTGAGCGTGTGAAAAGGGAAGAGCAGATTCTCGAGGTCACACCTATTAGGGGGTGATTCTTTAACTCACGTGATAGGGAGTTATGGCACCATGGCAATCTGTTTAAAGATATATTACTTTGGATCTGCTCAAGCTGCGTCCATAGTTTAATAGCTTGGTGCCGAATCCAATCTATGAGTCTGGTCAGGTGGGTTGCTTGCTGATATTTACGAAGGTCTGGGACTGCCAGGCCTCCATAAACTTTGGGTAGTGTAAGCAGTCTTTTGTTGAGTCTGGGTCTTTTGTTTCCCCAAATAAACTTGGAAAAAAGGGCACTCGTCTGATCGAAGTAATGATAGGGTAATTGAATCGGTAAGGCCTGTAATAGATATAGATACTTTGGAAGTATGCACATCTTAAGGATGTTGCATCTACCAAACCATGAATGTAACCCTTTGCTCCATGTGGTAAGTAAATTCCAGACCTTAGTTAATAGGGAGGGGGAGTTCAGAGCATATATCTGTGACAGTGTTGGAGGGATGTACGTACCAAGTATTTAAGGCTTGTTTTAGTCCATTTGAAATTGAAACTTTCTCTAAGGGAGGCCAGAAGTCGTGGGGGCAATCCCACACTCATGGCCTCTGACTTGTTAAAGTTGATCTTCATGTTAGAAATGTTGCCATAAATTTGGAATTCTTGTAGTAGGTTGGGGATAGATATTAACGGATTGGTAAGGGTGAACATCATATCGTCTGCATAAGCAGCGATTTTCTGCTGCGTCTCTCCCAATGTCACCCCGGTTATATCTGGATGGGCGCGCACGGTCCGCAGGAAGGGTTCCAGTGACAGGGCAAAGAGAAGCGGCGACATGGGGCACCCCTTTCGAGTACCATTCCTAATCGAGAAGGGATCCGATAGGACTCCATTCACACGCACCCGCGCCGTGGGGTCTGTGTAAACTGAGTTGATCCACCGAAGCATCCTGTCACCCAGTCCAACATGTCTCAGGACAGAGATCATGAAATTCCAATCAACCCTGTCAAAGGCCTTCTCTGCGTCCGTACTTAGAAAGACACAGGGAGTTGTATTCTGATTCACTACATGTAGTATGTTTAGCACTTTGGTTGTGTTATCCCTGGCTTCTCTTGTGGGAACAAAACCAACCTGATCTAGGTGGATCAAGGAAGGAAGATACGTCTGGATTCTGGTGGCCAATATTTTCGTAAAAATCTTGAGATCCAGATTAAGTAATGAGATTGGCCTATAACTGCCACATGCCGTCATGTCTTTCCCCTCCTTGGGAATTACCGCAATATGTGCGGTCAAGGTGTCTCTAGGTATGCATGATCCAAAGCCCAGTGACTTGAAGAACTTTAGCATGTGTTCCCCCAAATCCGGCAGCAGGGTTTTGTAGTATTGGGCCGTAAAGCCATCCGGCCCCGGAGCTTTAGTTATTTACTTTTATTAGTTGGTAATACAATGGATTATGTTATTATTTAGTAGCCATACAATCAACTTCAATGTGACAGTGGTAATGTACAATGCGATATATATGCTTTGGTCAACAAACGATCCCGCACACTCCACACATAATGCCTAGTCAGCGTTTGATGATGGCATGTGTGGATTTTTCTATTCGATATTATCTATATTTATCCTTTTTCTTCTTCCTGTGTCTTTGTGGCTGTCTCCCCCTGACTGGCTGTGCCCTCCACCTGGGGGGCGGGATTGTGCCGTACATGCCTTCCTGGCAGGACAAGAGAGGCGACGCAAGGGCCCTGCGTCTCCTTGATGCGCCCACCAGGTGGCGTCACCTGGGATTGGGCGCCTTCTTGCCTGCCAGCGGCGTCCCGGATCTCTTCCGGATGCCGTGCTCATGTGCGCGCGACCTCGTGCGCGTGACGTCACGGCGTCTGCGCAGTTGCGGCGGAAGCGACGGGGACCCGAGAAATTTCTCCTCGAACGCCGGGGGGGTCACGCAGTGAGCGCACTCATGTGCCGCTCTCTCCCCTAATGAAGAGGGAAAGTGGAGGGGCACCCGCACCTGATGATACTTAGCTAATTAGCACTCCTTTTAAACGTACCAAGTTTCAGGGGAGGTCGATTGACTCTCTCCTGACTTTGTGAAACGCCCGCATGCAGCCACTGGTCTGATCGATTGGTAAGAACTTTTGAAACTTTTTTAACTGTCCTCCTTAATGTGTGGCTCACATCACGGCTCTGTAGTACCACTATTCATTTTCTCTATCCAGTGGTGTCTGATGCTGACATATTATAACTTTTCAGAACCCCGGGCAATCTGATTTAAGCCACTCCTGTCTTCAGTATTGGGTAATTAGCGCTGCCGTCACCTCATGCACTCCCCCATCTCTTGTGTCTATGCATCACGCTCCGTTTGGTTTTGGTTTTGTTTGTTGCCTTGCTGTGGTTTTTTCACACACATGCTCCCTCCCCTCCCTCCCTTCCTTTCCTCTCCTTCTCCAGTCATCTCCCTTCACTTCATCACTTTCACTACCTCGCCACCCCCATTTTTCCTCCTTTTTTCCAGCCTATGGCTGGTCTTCCTCACTATGCACCCTGGTTCCCTTTACTGGTGTACGGCAAGTACCACTATTTCCTACACCTCTACTGTTGTATGGTCCATAATGGGCAGCAGGGTACTCGTTTACTCCAGTCACTATTTCCCCACTATTCCATGCCATTTTATTTCACATTCCAATCTTCACTGCTCTTTTCCCTTTCGTTTGTTCCCTTTCACCCCCCTTGGGTTCCCCCCCCTTCCCTCCCCCCTTTTTTATCCTTTTCCTTCTCTCCCCCCTCCCTTCTTCCTCCTTTCCCCTCCTCCCTCCTTTTCCTTTCCCCCTCTTCTCCTTTCCCCTTTTCTCCCCCTCCCCTCCCCCCCCCCCTTTCCCTTTTGGTGGTTGTGTTTTTTTTCCTCCCCCCCTTTTTTCCCATCCACCTTTCCCTTCCCCCCTCTTCCCTCCCCCTTCCTTGCTTCTAATCTGATTCTAGCATCAACGTTGTTCCACTTTGGGTGCAGTGTGTGCCCCTCACCCTCCGGTTCCCCCTCGGGGGTTAGTTTATGCGTGATCACTTGCAAGGCATGTTGGCCTATTACCCGCTCTCCGGAGAGCTGGCCTGTCATTGGGGAGGTAAAGGACACAGGAGGGACCATACCTTTTTCATCATGAACATTCAGAGCTATCGGGAACTTTATGACTGGTAACTATGCAATTTACGAAGATGTGTTGTGTGACATACACACAAGTCCATTGTTGTTGGTGTTTTTGTGCTATGTTTGATATATGCTTACATCCCTACAGCTGACAACCATCCTCTGAAGAAGACCCAGTTAGGGTCGAAACGCGTCAGGATTTTAGTACTTATGATCTTGTTGTCTAAAATACATTGTATTGTACATTGTTCCTGATTACGGGCACTGTCCGTTGTTTTTTATCTTATATTGTACTCCAGTTCATGTCCTGACTTTATAGGTCAGAACCCACCTGTTTTATACAATTTTTTGTATTAATAAAATTATTTTTGACTTCTCACTCACTCTGAATTTATTGGCTGCATTAAAGCCCCGTTAGGGGGTTTTCGTATTTTCTTATGCATCTTGTGGGGTGCGCAGCCCATTTGTCTGTACTCTTGTGAGTGTCCCTGTTTTGTCATTTTCAAAAGGGGTGTACTCCTTTATGCTGAGCACTGTATTCTTACATGTAAAATTTAAGATCAAAAGAACCTACTTGTGAATACAGGAGCTGGTCTATAGAATGTATATAAAGGCAAATAAAGATAGATGAGATGGCAACACATCCACCATCTAACAGAGGCAAAATATTCACTGTAAACTTATATCGAAAAGAAATGGGTACCATATTAAAAAAAAAAGTGGGTAAAACGCAAAAATCATAAAAATGAAGGGGGAGTGGTAAGTCGCCCTCAAAGAAAGAAGATGGATAAGAGTGTCTAGGTTGTATAAAATCAGCATTGCAGATGGTCTACTCAGTAGTACATCAAGAATAACAGCACAATATACCCAATAGTCCATCCAGGCTATTGGCACATTAGAGCAGCTAGAGTGTGAGTTGGAGAAAAAAACAATAGCATAAAGAAAAATATATATTGCGTGCAAGCAGACAGTGTGCTAGCAAGATTTGAGGAAGTGTGAGTGATTTTGCCCAACAGCCCTTTTAGAAGTAGAATTTAGCTCCACTAGCAAGTGTCTCGCTAAAATGGCGTAAAAGAAAAAGCCAGTGCTCCAAGTTTAACCACTTGTCACCTAGGCCAATTCTAACATTTCTCTCCTATATGTAAAAATCATAATTTCTTTGCTAGAAAATTACATAGAACACCCAAACATTATATATATTTTTTTTTTAGCAAAGACCCTAGAGAATACAATGACGGTTGTTGCAACTTTTTACCTCGCACAGCATTTGCGCAGCAATTTTTCGAACGCTTTTTTTGGGGGGAAAAACAGTTTTGTGCTTAAAAAAAACAAAACCGTAAAGTTAGCCCAATGTTTTTGCCTATTGTGAAAGATGAAGTTACGCCGAGTAAATAGATATCTAACATGCCACGCTTCAAAATGGCACACGCTCGTGGAATGCGCCAAAGTTCGGTACTTAAAAATCCCCATAGGCGACGCTTGAAATTTTTTTTACTGGTTACATGTTTTGAGTTAGAGGAGGTCTAGGGCCAAAATTATTGCTCTCGCTCCAACGTTCACGTCGATACCTCACATGTATGGTTTAAACACTGTTTTCATATGTGGGCGGGACTTACGTATGCATTCGCTTCTGCGTACAGGGGCGCTTTAAAAAAAAAAAAAATTATTATTAATTATACTTCCTTTTTTTTAGTTTGACACTTTTTTGGAAAAAAAAAAAATTGGTTCACTTGTATTCCTATTACAAGAAATGTAAACACCCCTTGTAATATAGGAATATGACATAAAAGGTCCCCTTTACAGTGAGAAATGGTGTCAATAAGACCCCACATCTCACGACTAGGCTGGGAAGCCTGAAATAAAAAAAATATATATACCGATCACGGCTTCCTAGCCGAGGCGGCGCTGTTTTTTTTTTTGTTTTTTTTTTTTTGTTTTTTTTTTGAATGCAGAGGCCGGGCGTGACATAAGATCGCGCCCAGCCTCCGACGATCATAGAGACTCCGGCGGCCATCTGGTCCGCTGGAAATCTCTATGATCAACATCCGGGGCCGGCGGATCTGTGTTCTGACTCACCAATCGTAGGTAGAAGCACTGATGGGAGGGGGGGTGTCCCCTCTCGCCTCACGTAAGAACGATCAAGCGACGGAACAGCCGCTGTGATCATTCTTAGGGTGTAAGGAATCACCGGCTGAAAATGGCAATATCTGATGTTTGTAGCTACAGGCATCATTCAGATATCCCTGGTCAAAGTCCATGACGTCATATGACGGTGGGCGGGCGGCAACAGGTTAAAGGTGGTGACAAGCTCTTGCTCATAGGACCACCCATGAGTGTGGAGAAAGCCACACCTGTGTTAGTTGTATTTTAACTGACGTATTAGATAGTGTTAGATTCCTTTGAGAGTCAAATGACTGCTATCTGGTTGCTGGAATATCGGCTTCCTTTAATAATTTCCAGTCTTCCTAAATCAACCACACAGTTCAGTTTTTTTGTCATTTGTAAAGGAAAGGTGGTACTCTCGCCTCCCATGCCGTTGTGTTTTTTGCCCAGTCAGCTGGCAGTATTTGTCAGTCGTCAGTCACTGTGTGTCAGCATGATAGTTTGTGTGTGCTACTACTTCTTATATTTGTAAGTCTCCTGCTGTTTTTATTTTAATAACCCCACCCCCTCTTCAATCCTTAATCTTCCCCCTACGTGGCAGTTTCTTTTGTGCTTCTTGCCTGTGTTCAACTAACTGGACAGCTCACATCACCATGCAATTGTATTCCTCCTACATGCCACCCCTGATCCAACGTAAAAAATGCTCTTTGCACATAAGGGTCTTTTTTTTATTTTATTTTTTTTTTTTAGGATGCAGTTACTTAAAGTAGTTTATTGTAGTTCTAATTGAACAAACCTTTGTCATGACCTCACACATTTGTGTGGAATTATGGTATCTCACTTGATGGCCCATTTACACCTTTGTAGTGCATTGTGGTAATACACGACAAGTACATTACCATGTTGTGCCATTCATTTTGAATTGTACCGCAACACTAAAGCAGCGCAACTCAACACATCAATACCATGTGTTCTGTGTGTTCCATCCAAAAACAATTTTTTTTTTTCAGTTTTGGTACATCACCGGGCCCTTTCCTTTGTTATGGATCATCGTTATGTAAAGCCAGGCACACACTACAGTTTTCTTTTTTTTTTTTTTTCTTCGTGCAACCTGCTGGAAAAAACTGTCAGCTCCGGTAAGCCGCTTTACTAACCATGCGAGGTTAGTCCTGCAATCTCCCCCGCTGAGCTGTTGCGTCCCAGCTCTTCAGGACCTCCTTCTCAGGAAGCCCTTAAAGGCTCAAAATCTGAGAGGGCTAAGCCCTCTGAAAAACCTTCCATCTGTGAACTCCAGCTTCCATATGTATAGGGGCCGATTGTGAAGCCTGGCAGTTCCCTGGGTAGTTTGACTTTCACACAGTATTAGGGCCCTTTCACACTGGGGCGGTTTGCAGGCGCTATTGCGCTAATAATAGTGCCTGCAAACCGTCCCCGAAACAGCCACTGCTGTCTTTCCAGTGTGAAAGCCCCGAGAGCTTTCACACTGGAGCGGTGCGCTAGCAGGACGGGGAAAAAAAGTCCTGCTAGCAGCATCTTCAGAGCGGTGAGGAAGCGGAGTGTATACCACTCCTTCACCGCCCCTTCCCATTGAAATCAATGGGACATCGCGGCTTTAACGCTGGCAAAGCGCCTCTGCAGAGGCGCTTTGCGGTGGTTTGTAACCCTTTCTCGGCCGCTAGTGGGGGGTTAAACCGCCCCGCTAGCGGCCGAATACTGATGGTAAATCGCCGCTTACAATAGCGGCATTTTACCGCCGACCCCGCCCCAGTGTGAAAGGGCCCTGATGTACACTATAGGTGTCCACTGCCTACTCAGTGCTCCCAAACTGTGAGCAACTGCATCTAATGAATTTAAATAAAACATTAATTTTGCAGCATGTCCAGTGTAAATGAATGAATGGGTAACTAAAAAGACCAATCTAGTACATTTTCTTATCACAAGAAAAGATGTAATGTTACAATCTCATGAAAAATGATAAATTAAATACCATAATTTATGTAGCCTAGAACAAATCTATTCACCCAGGTAAATAACAGTAAAACGCAAAATTAAAAATGAATATTCACCACTTCACCCCCGGAAGATTTGTCTGCTCAATGACCAGGCCATTTTTTGCGATACAGCACTGCGTCGCCTTAACTGACAATTGCGCGCTCATGCGATGCTGTACCCAACAAAATGGACGTCCTTTTTTCCCACAAATAGAGATTTCTTTTGGTGGTATTTGATCACTTCTGCGGTTTTTATTTTTTGCACTATAAACAAAAGGGCGACAATTTTGAAGAAAAAATTTTACTTTTTGCTATGGTAAATATCGCATTTAAAAAAAAAAAAAAGTTTAGGCCGATATGTATTCTATATATTTTTGGTAAAAAGAAATGCTATAAGCGTATATTGATTGGTTTGCGCAAAAGTTATAGCATCTACAAATTAGGGAATAGATTTATGGCATGTTGTTTTTTTTACTAGCAATGATGATGCGATTTTTATCGGAACTGCGATATTGCGGCACACAGATTTACACACACACAGATCCCGGTTCTCGCTCTGTCATGAGCGATCACCGGGCACTCGCATTGGCTCCGGGCACACGCTGCGTGCGCCCTTAGTGGCCAAAAGGCGAAGCGACGTAAGATAACATCTATTTGCCCAGCCGAGCCAACCTGCCGCAGTAAAACTACGGCGGCTGGTCCAGAAGTGGTTAATAAAGTCAATAACCAGTCCTTAACAGAAAAAAGGTCTACAAATGTCTGCCCTATTTAATGCATAAATAGCTGGCTACTAGCTATAAAAATACACCCTGAAATATATTTATATAGCGATACAGTAAAATAAAACCGTGTATATTACTATCTGAATGAAGTAAATTAAATGTATGTACATTAGAAGAACATTAGACAATATGTTAAAAGGGGTGTGTGTGTTCTCCACACACCCCACCCACCCCTATCTCTCTCGACCTCCCTCGATCTATACATCTATTCTTAAAATCTGATTATCTAGCTATCTTGAATACCTAATTTTATCATTGGACGTTAACTCATTGTACACCTCTATTCCTCATGAAGTAGGTCTTACAGCGTTCGGTCCCTTCTTAGCTAAAGAATCCCTATTACATTTAACACCCAGTTATTTAATTTTCTGCTTTTATTTACCAGGGGTAAATATATTTATTATATGCTATATCAATTGCTTATTCATGCGGTTGTAACATTACATCTTTTCTTATCAAAAAATGTACTTGTAGATTGGTCTTTTTACTTGCACATTCATTCATTTACATACTGGACACATTGCTTTTTATTGTATCACACTGTGATTTATGCAATATTATTTTATTTAAATTCACTAGGTATGTGACATGCTGAGTCCTGTAGTCTGCTCTGGCTCCCCCCCTGTTTATAAGCTGGCTTTCCCTTCTCCGTGGGTTTCTTGACAAAGGGTACAGTGCCCCTGAAACTTGTTGCTGCCTGCCCATCTCTATCACTCCTGTCATTCTTTCGCATTGCTTGTGGCCTTAGACGCCGCTGGTATGTCCTTTTTCTAGTGGTCTTCTGGTGCCTTTAGATGCTGCTGTTTGCTCAGCCCTGCATAGGATGCTGATGTGTTCTACCTTCCTGGCTGCCATCTGTGCTGGAGTTTAGGCTTTTACGCTGTAAATGTGTTTTGTGTTGATTGGTGTGATCCTGCTAACTCAAGCACCCTAGGCATGGTCTAGGCCAGGGATATGCAATTAGCGGACCTCCAGCTGTTTCTAAACTACAAGTCCCATCATGCCTTTACCCCTGGATGTCGTCATGCTTGTGGCTGCCAGAGTCTTACTATGCCTCATGGGACTTGTAGTTCTGCAACCGCTGGAGGTCTGCTAATTGCATATCCCTGGTCTAGGTAGAAGTTTTTTTTTCTTTCACAAACAAGCTGATCTCTCGAAGATCCTCACCCTTGGACTTTAGGATCAAACAACATCCCTCAGTGAGATTTTCCATGAGATTCCTTGGCCTCTTGGTAGCCTCAGTTCAACTTAACGCTTCTCCAACACAACATTCTTTTGGCATAGAATAAATGCACTCCTTCTCTGGGTCTTCCTAAGCTTCTTTTTTAGCCAAGCAAGAAATTCTGTAGCTTGGTGAATTTCCAATCCCACCTTGGAAATTGGAAAGGTTTTTTTTTGGTTTTTTTTAATTAATGGAAGGTGGTTACCATAGATGCTGGCTTCACAGGCTGGGAAAAGTGTTCCAATCTCCCACAGTTCAAGGAGCCGATTTACCCATGGGAGCAAAGATCCACATAAACATCCTGGGCCTCAGAGCAATAAAATTTTAGGCTTGCGTCACTGAACCCCTCTTCAGGGCTACCCAATCAGGTTGCAGTCAGCAGTGCCACAGAAGTGGATCCCATCCATCTTCAGGCGGGGGTAATGGGATTTAGCCAGCCTCAAAGACTGATCATCTCTAAGATGGAGAAACACTGTCCAGCCATCTCTACTGTTAACTTCCCAAGAGTGGACAATAAAATGGTGGATTTGCTCAGTTATTACTGCTTGGATAAGAAGGAATGGTTCTTTTATCTTGACGTCGTTAGTGTCTGATGTTGGAAATGGAGGACCCCAGATGTGGACATCCTGGCCTCCAAGTCCAACAAAATACCCCAGTTTGTAGCCAAGACCAAGAATCCTTTGGCACTCGCACAGGATGCTCTGGCAGTTCATGGACTCCATTCAGGTTATTATACCTTCAGTCCAGTGAAGGTTCTTCCTCAACAGCAAATAGCCGTCGTCCGCAAAATAGACAAAGAGAAGACATCTGTGATTATCGCTGCACCAAACTTGCCCAAGACAACCTGATACAGACATACTCAGACTTCTAGGAGACGACCTATGTCCTTTACCAAACAGGTCAGACTTGCAGTCTCAAGGCCCCCGTTCCACCTGGCTTGTCAGTAACTGACTTTTAACATGGCTGTTGAAACCAAGGTCTTGAAGGGCAGGAGGTATCCTTGACGCTGTCATTTTCCTCATTATTTTTAGTCTAGTGGGAACACAGGCATTTCAACCCCAGTGATTGTCTGGTACTTGGCATTCTGGACTGCAATTGAAACCTCACCAGAACTTGGCTCCCAGCTCGTAAGGGACAACCTTTGGCTTTCCCTTGTGTCTGATGCATCATCTTGAGATCTGTTTGGTTATCTCTGCCTTGCAGCAATCACTGTTTGAACCCATTAAGGGGTACCCTTGGGTGATCTCTCCTCAAAATGGCCTGGAAAAGTGGCTGTCATATTTTTCAGATGTATTTCAGTTTTAGCACCCCCAAATATATTTCATTCCATTGTCTGGATGTGGTCAGAGCTATCACCTCTATCCTTGAAACATACTTTGTCTTGCCAGCAGGGTCTCGATAGGACACCTTGCTTGAGTCCACTTTTGCTAGAAGACAACTCAATGCAGGAGTTTTATACTCTAAAGCAGTGGTTCTCAACCTTTTTAGTGCCGTGACCCCTTGATAAAACTTCCCAAGTTGTGGCGACCCCTAACAGTAAAATTATTTTCGTTGGTCCTTCATTGCTGTAATTTTGCGACTGTTCTGAATCAAAATATAAATATCTGATATGCAGGATGTGTTTTCATTTTTACCAATTTAACATCTTAAAGCGTAGTGGTTAATCACAAAAACAATGTGTAATATATATGGCAAAATAGTTATTTATAATTGACATATGTTACAAATGAATAAAATGTTTACGACTTGCGTTTATTTTTTATTCATTGTGTATTGAACTGTATTCACCGTATTGGATAATCATGTGAAAACAAAGCGTAACAACGGTAGCAAGCTTAGTCTTCATATAATAACCGTAAACGACATTGCTACAAAATTGTTGCGAAACCATGCATCAAAAAACTAAAGCGTCAGTGCGAACGCTGAGGTTGCTTCTTTCTCACCAGATCAGAAATTCTCGGGGCAGTCTTTGCAAGGGCACAACGAAGATCATCTTCTGCAACAAGTCTACTTCTGTATTTAGACTTGATAACCAACAATCTTGAAAAGCCGGTTTCACAAAGATATATGTTGTTGGAAATAGAAGAAGGCACAACACAATGTCAGACAGAACAGCATATGACTGCAAACGCTTGATCCAGAATTTATTAACTGACATGGAAGAGAAATCATTTTTTGCTGCATCGCTGGTAATGAGATCAATGAACTCCCCTTGCGCATTATCAGGAACATCTTCAACTTTCACTGTGAATGGACTTCTAGCAAGTGCGAACGGGGTGTCAGGAAAATTTGGAAAGTATGATGAAATTTCATCCACAAACATTTGCAAGTGTTCTTTGACAGAACTTATTGTTTTAATCCTGTTAACTTCAATGTCATTTTCCTCAAAGAAAGCAGATAAGTCGGGCAACATGTAAATTCTTTTTTCATCCAATTTTTGTTAGTTTTATTTGGAATGATCGGATCTTTTCAGACAAATCGAGGCATGTTGCATGTGGTTCTTGAAGTGATAAATTTAACTCGTTCAAGATTGCAAAAATGTCAACCAAGTAAGCTAATTTCTGCAGTTTGTTTTAATCGCTGAAAACTGCTTCAAACTGCGGTTTTGCTTTCTGATTAAAAAACTTTTTTAGTTCATTATGAAGTTCAAAAACACGTTTTAAAACTTTTCCTCTTGACAACCATCTCACTTCAGTGTGAAATAACAGAACATTAGCGGAAGCTTCCAATTCATTACAAAGTTTTGAAAAGTCGACTGTTTAAAGCACTCTTACAAAATTGACGGCACTTATGATGCTTTTCATAACGTCTTGCAACTCTTGTGGCAGCGGCTTCGTTGCTAACATTTGTCGAATCGTACAGTGAGTGCCAATGGCTTTTGGTGATTCATTCAATACCAAACGTTGAGATCCAGACCGACATCCTAGCATGGCTGGAGCACCATCTGTGCAAACACCACAAACCTTTTTCCAAGAGATCTTGTGTTTTTTTCCAGAAATGAACCAATTGTGTCATACATCACGTGCAGTAGTTGTTGTTTCAAGAGGTTTGCAAAAAAGAAACTCCTCTTTAAAGTCACCATAATGAATATACCTCATGTAAACCAGTAACAGAACAGTTTCAACATCTGTAGATTCATCAAGCTGGATGCTAAATATTCCAAGTGGCAAGTGGAGCAGATTTAATTTTTTGGATTACCTGATCATCAATATTGGCAGACATGTCATCTATTCTCCTGCTGACAGTGTCGTTAGATAATGAAATTGCACTCAATTCCATTACAAATTCAGCTCCAATCATAACTCGAACAGTCTTTGACTGTTGGCAACAGCAAATCCTCAGCAATAGTGTGAGGTTTCTTGGCTCTGGCGATTCTGAGAGTCACCAAATATGAAGCTTCAACGGCTGCTAGGTTTTGCTTGTGGTACTTGCCACTAGTATCAAGTCTGCTTTTCTTAACACCATCAGCTTTGTTTTTAAATTACTGGATATCTTTGCCAGCAAAGCTCGGATGCTTGGATTCAAAATGACATTTCAGTTTGTTATGCTACATAGATTCGGCTGATAGAACTTTATTACAAATAATGCATTGTGGTTTCTCAATTCCTGCTGCAATTATTAAAGTAAAACCATACTTGAAATATCTTCACTGTAGCTTCTCTTTAAGGTTCTTCTCTCTATGATCCATTATCATGGGCTCGCTCATAAAAATATAATGACTTCAATAACACAGACTATTATTAGCACTTAAGACTCCCCCCATCCCAAGATCTCACCCATGTCTCTTGCCTTACACATCTACAGACAGAATTAAAAAAATCAAATCAAAAATCCATGTGCTCAGCCACATAGCTTTACATCATAGTGGACCACAGTAAGTTCTTAGCGTGAGTCTGATCAACAAGCTGTTTATATGTAATTATAAAATCTTACCTAAGACTACCCTTCCTACAGGGTGACACAGCCGCTGTGTCATTTCCCTGCAGAACATGGAGCGTTGTCACCCTCCTACACGAACAGGGAAAATAATAGCTGTACTGGCAGGGCCAACGGTGATAAAACTGCTACAGGGGACTCGGATACCAAACATTGCAGTGTGATGTTGGTGACAGAGCACATCATAGACGGCAGTGTTATCTTCCCTAGAGTTCCACCTGAAGGCATCAGAAACAAGGTTGAGAACAGCAGGAGAACACTGCCTGGGAGTCTCCATGGAGGAAGCAGCCATGTGGGCTGGGTAGTTCAGTCAGAGGACTGACAAGCATGCCTGATGGGACTGGGAGCAGTCTGGGATGGATGCAAGGTCAGTCAGAAGGACTGGAGTGGGCAGGAGAAAGGGGCAGCTACAGCCAGGACGGCTGGCAGTGCCTGAAGAGGTGGTACTGGGCTCAGTAGCCACAAGTGATATCTAGCACAGGGACATTTTTGCTACACTAAAGGGGTCCGGGGCCTCTGCCTGCAAAAGGCGGTTCTATCTATCTGGCTGTGCAAGTCTGTGCCAGATCAACCAAAAATTGTGCCAGCTAGCTGATCCTGGGACCTGTAGTTCTCTGAGTTTGTGCTGGAGGAAGTGGAGAGTTTCTGCAAGCAAGAGTTGTGCAGGAGGCAGAAGGAATGTACATAGTTTTGGTCCTAATCTTACTATCCTTTGATCAAGTGGGCATCCTATATTCCCAATCCCCATCCAAGTTTAACCCCTAAATAAAACACAAACAACTTCTGGACTGCTCTCTGACTCTAAATGCGGTGAAGTGTGTGGTGTGCCTGGCTGGGCAGGAAGAGATCCGGGAAGCGGTGTGCAGAGTCCGTGTACTGGGGAGAGGAGTGCGGAGTGTATAATACTGACCCCGGGAGACATAAGCTGCGCAGACAAGAGGAGACCATTATAGGAACTACCCACCTAAAGGGCCACTATCCCCCACCAGAAAAGCTCTGTTGACTCATATTTGGGCAAGATAATAGCCAGCCCAGAGCACTTCTTGTTTGTGATCTATATTGTCCATGGGAGAAGATCCCTTTACCAATACTTTGCACGGAGCATTTTAGTGACACCCTATAGGTTTTTATTAGTACACAAGAATAACTGCGCCAACCTATGTGTAAAATATTATAAATGATAACATGATGTGACTATGCAAGAAAAAAAATATTATGGAACAAGACATATCATTTATATATAAACGTCTCAGTTGTTTCCTCCAAAAGCGGTTATTCCGTGCCAGTGCTAGATATACAAAGTGTATAGCACCCAAACCTGTATCTAGCACTGGCACGGAATAACCAATTTTGAGGAACCAACTGTGACTTTTATATATAAATGACATGTATTGTTCCATAAAATTTTTTTTTTCCACAATCTATATATTGATTGCGTCGGTGACACATAGTACAAAAATGCTTTTATTAACTAGTGTCTCTGACTTACCCAAGTCCCTCAGGTGTTCCGTCAGAATCAGCAACCCGTCTAATGTGTTAACCGGAAGTGACGTTTTGTCGCCGCCATCTTGGTACAAAGCTAGGCAGCAGATCGCAGCAAGGCTACAGTTAGAAGTCGGCAAGCGGACCTCTTTTTATACCCACCAAAGTCTTGTATTTTACACTTATTTTTACCAGTAAACTGAGTTTATATACTATAGTATATAAGCTCAGTTTACTGGTAAAAATAAGTGTAAAATGCAAGACTTCGGTGGGTGTAAAAAGTTGTCCGCTTGCCGACTTCTAACTGTGGCCTTACTGTGGACGAGAGTACCAAG
This sequence comes from Lithobates septentrionalis, assembly GCA_037952835.1. Taxonomy (NCBI): domain Eukaryota; kingdom Metazoa; phylum Chordata; class Amphibia; order Anura; family Ranidae; genus Lithobates; species Lithobates septentrionalis. Next base: position 1,170,241 of record JBBDGP010002340.1, read on the forward strand.
ATGGCGGCGACGGAACGTCACTTCCTCCCGGTCTCTCCTCTCCCAGAAGTGATGTCTCGCTGGCCGAGACGGACAGCCTTTGGCATACACACAGTAACTTCAGGTCAGTCTCAGCCAGCTTTCCAGATTGGACCAGCATTCGCGACCCTCTGGCGAATCAGCAGGGTTGCCGTAAAGGCTAAGATACTTCAGTATCCTTACATGCTCACTGCACCAATGGGGGTTTGCTGGGTTTTCCACCATCAAACATCTGCTGCCCAGCTTTGAAAGGCTATCCTTTGGTCATCTGACCTCACCTTCTCCAAGGTGGATGTCCAGACCTCTGTGGATGCAGGTTTCAACCACCAGAGCTCTTTCAGTGCCATCCTGAGTTGGCTCCATGACAGTGGCGGCTAGTGTTTTTTTTTTTTTTTTATATATATTTGGGGGGAGGGGAGGCACTTACCCCATCTGGGCAGCAGGCAGCGAGCATTGGGCAGTGGTTCCTGTGTCCCTTTCCTCCATCATGGCGGCTGTGTGTCTCCTCCCCTCCTCCTAGGCGTCCAATAGGATTGCCTATCCTTTCAGCCAATTGGGTGAATGGCCCCAGACCCACTTCCTGATTGGCCAGGATAGAATATTTATTCACTCTTCTAACACACCTGGGTGGGCTGTGAGCGCATTCTCTGCTCCCCGAGATGCCCTATTTTTAAGCCTATTAGAGCCCTTGGCTCTAATCAGTGCTTCAAAAAAACACACCCACCATTATAATTCATGCACCCGGCATCCTGTAAGGGGCTGGATGCATGGATAGCAGGGGGTCGGTGCCCGTTCGCCCTTAAAGGATGGGCCACCCCGGTCCTTGACCCTTTTTTATTATGTTAGGCACAAATGTCTACTTACCCACTGCTTGGTAACATCCCAGGGTCTGTGAATATCCAGTGTCATGTACTGTTTGATTAGGATAAAAGGAATTTTGTTTTGCCTGTAAACTTTGTACATTGGAGTACAAGACACAGACCACCCTCCCATCTGTTTCTGTTACTCTGCATTACTTGCTAAAAACTGAGGTCTGTAGGAGTTAGGAAGGGTTTTAGGGGTACACCTAGGGGTGTGTCTAAAAGCTTTGCCAGTGTCCTTTCACCTGAAGGTAGCAGCCTATAGCTCATAAACTTCCAGCCCGTGTCCTGTATTGTACTCTGACATTTACAGGCAAGAAATTTCCTTTATTAAACCTTCCGGTAAAATCTGTTACCCGGTGTACAGAGATCAGAACCCACTCCTTCTGATCTCCTTATTGCTTGCCACAAAACTGAGGCTATTTGGAGTGGGAGGGTTTATATAGGGGGATGTCCTTTTTCTCTCTTATTTTATTTTTTAGCCAGTGTTCAGTCACCTGAAGGTCACTGCATAGAACAGTCACAATGATTTAAAGAAGCCTGTTTCCTGTACTGTGCTCCAGGAAAACACCATTAAATCCTTTCTTGCTGTCCAGTGAGGGACACTGTTCCCACCCCTCTGGTCAGGCTCTTGAAAAACTGAGACATGCTGTGTAGAGTAGGGATTATCCAAGGGCTGGCCTACAATATTTTTTGCCAGTTGTCCAATTCTCCTGTAGAGGGGTCTCAAATTCCCATGTATCTCAATACACTACAATACATTTTACAATGAGTACAAATGTCCTATTTTCTACAAATTGGAATTTTTATCTCATGAATTGGCATTTTACCATCTTGCATGTTTTCCTGAGGCTCTCAGTAGACTGCTTATTGAGCTTCACAATTCTCCCAAGGTGGTAATCTTTGGGACTGGAGTCTTACACAAATGTGGATGTTAAAATAACATGAGGTAACCACTTTTGTGATCATGAAGTAATATGAGGCATTTGTGAACATGAAGTAACAACTTCTGTGCATTTGTGATATTTCTGCATAAGTGATACAAGCAGGGCCATCTTTAAGGCAGGGCAAAGGGGGCAGCTGCCCTGGGCCCTGTCATTGTTGTGGGGCCCAAAGCAGCTGCATCATACTTTCCAACGATCCTGGTTTAAATTCCCTTAAAGTCCTGTGCTGTGTCCCGATATCTCGTGTGAAGTGCTGCTACTAATGCTGCCCAGCTCTTCCCTATTGTGTACAGATGACTCACCTGCAGACCCTGTGTTTACATGTAAATACCGGCATTCATATGTAAATTGAGATTGCATTCATATATATGTAAATAGCGGTGGCCGGCAGCATTGATATGTAAATAAAGGCGGCATTCATATGGATATCATGCACCCCTCAGGTCATATCCACCATCACCTCTGCTGAATGCTGCCCACTGGGGAGGTAAAGAGGCATGCTTGAAAGTCTTGCTCACAACTGTGGTCATTAAGCCCAATAGCAGCCTGTTCTACAAAGGTCAGCAAATTTGGGGGGGGGGGTTAAATCATCTCATTACATTGGGGCTTGGTGTAGAATCCTTTCATTCACCCTAGTGGCCAGTGTAAAGGTCCCCCCCTTAAATTAGTGGTCAGTGTAAATCCCTCCTTACATTGGTGGTTACTGTGAATGCTTCTATTACATTGGTGGTCAGTGTAAACCCCTATTACATTGGTGGTCAGTGTAAACCCCTATTACATTGGTGGTCAGTGTAAACCCCTATTACATTGGTGGTCAGTGTAAACCCCTATTACATTGGTGGTCAGTGTAAACCCCTGTTACATTGGTGGTCAGTGTAAACCCCTATTACATTGGTGGTCTGTGTAAACCCCTATTACATTGGTGGTCTGTGTAAACCCCTATTACATTGGTGGTCTGTGTAAACCCCTATTACATTGGTGGTCTGTGGAAACCCCTATTACATTGGTGGTCTGTGGAAACCCCTATTACATTGGTGGTCTGTGGAAACCCCTATTACATTGGTGGTCTGTGGAAACCCCTATTACATTGGTGGTCTGTGGAAACCCCTATTACATTGGTGGTCAGTGTTGAAACCCCCATTACATTGGTGGTCAGTGTTGAAACGCCTCTTTATATTGGTAGTTGGTAAAACAAATCAGCATTGCCATTGATCACACCCTTCCCTCCTCCCAGCACTGTTACCAGGAGTTCTAGGATCCCTAGGAGTTTTCTGTCTATTGATGGGTCCCCTCACCTCCCCAGTCCATGGTGTGCAGGCAGCGAGGAGATGATGTGCTGTAACCTCTAGGAATCAATCAGTGAGCAGTGTTACTGTACAGTAATCTCTAGCAACCAATCAACAAGCGAAAATCATGTGCTGTAACCTCTAGCAACTAATCAGTGAGCCGTCATGTAACCTCTAGAAACCAGTCAGTAAGCCGTAATGATATGCTGTAACCTCTGGGAACCAATCACAATCGCTGCCTGATCTGATACAGTAAACAGATTTTGAGTCTAGCTGCTTTTTATTGTATGTCTCAGAGCAGGTGGAGAGCGAAATTGCATGGGTGGGGGCCCAAGAAATTTTTTGCCCAAGGTCCAATCAATATTAAAGACGGCCCTGGATACAAGTAATCCTTTGAAGGAGAAGTACGGCCAAAGCTTTTTTGGCTGTACTTCTCCTACGGATCTGGCACTCCTGTGACCTGGTTTTAGCCGACAGCAGGCTAAAGTCCAAAGTCGGCTGATGTCACTCAGCCGGTCCAGGCGCTGGATTGAACTTGACCTTAGTTGGGATCCACCCATCAGCTGGCTCAGCCTTTCAATGAGCCATTGGGAGACTGAAACAGCCGCTCCCATCCCTCCATGCCCAGCACTCCATTGAATGCTGGAGGGGCAGAACACTGCTCAGAGTGGAGTGAAAAACTGAGCAATCAGCAGTGTTTGATCACTCAGTTGTCAGTGCAGAGGCGTCAGGGGACACATGCAACATCGGATCAAAGTTGCATCCACCTAGGTGCGTATACTTTTTTTTTTTTTTTTTAAACCCGGACTTCTCTTGTTGTTCTGTTCAATGTATTATACTATGTATACTTATTGGTTCATTTTAAATAAAATAAAAAAAATCTGTGTTTTCTTGCAGGATGGTAAAGTAAACGGAGTGACTGACTGTACACGTATTTTGGGATACACCTTCCTCCATCCGAGTGTTACTCCAAGGCCTTATGTTCAGTCAGTTGCTCTAACGCCTCAAGATGAATTCTTCATTCTTGGAAGCAAGGGATTATGGGATAGCATCTCAGAGGAAGAAGCTGTTGAGACGATCAGAAATGTGCCAGATGCTCTGGCTGCCTCCAAGAAGTTATGCAGCTTAGCACAGAGTTACGGCTGCAGCGGGAGCATATGTGCAGTAGTTGTGCAGCTGAATGTTGCAGAAGACTGCGTCTGCTGCTGTGAAATGAATGGTGGCATTCCACCACCCAGCCCAGGGATCTTCACACCTTCTGTCAATGTTATTAAGGACCGCGCCCAAGACAGCTTAGGCATGCCATCTTCTAGCAGTGGCCTAGCTTCTGAAATCAGCAGTGAGATATCAACCTCTGAGATGAGCAGTGAAGTTGGGTCCACAGCCTCTGATGAACCCCCAGCAGTTTCCCTTCATGAGAATGGAGTTGGTCCTGCAGGATGCCCGAGCGAACAGCGCTGTACATTACATCCTGTATGTCTGTCTAGCTCTTTTCAACGACAACTTTCCAGTGCCACTTTCTCCAGTGCCTTTTCAGACAATGGTCTTGACAGTGAGGATGAGGAACCTATTGAAGGTGTTTTTTCCAATGGAAGCCGCGTTGAAGTAGAAGTGGACATTCATTGCTTGCGATTTAGAAATGGTGGGCAGCC
>JBBDGP010002340.1:1185000-1186864 GCA_037952835.1 Lithobates septentrionalis
TCTCTCTCTCTCTGTGGGTCTGTCTCTCTCTCTCTCTCTCTCTCTGTGGGTCTGTCTCTCTCTCTCTCTGTGGGTCTGTCTCTCTCTCTCTCTGTGGGTCTGTCTGTCTCTCTCTCTGTGGGTCTGTCTCTCTCTCTCTCTCTGTGGGTCTGTCTCTCTCTCTCTCTCTCTGTGGGTCTGTCTCTCTCTCTCTCTCTCTGTGGGTCTGTCTCTCTCTCTCTCTCTCTGTGGGTCTGTCTCTCTCTCTCTGTCGGTCTGTCTCTCTCTCTCTGTCGGTCTGTCTCTCTCTCTCTCTGTCGGTCTGTCTCTCTCTCTCTCTGTCGGTCTGTCTCTCTCTCTCTCTGTCGGTCTGTCTCTCTCTGTCGGTCTGTCTCTGTCTCTCTCTGTCGGTCTGTCTCTGTCTCTCTCTGTCGGTCTGTCTCTGTCTCTCTCTGTCGGTCTGTTCTCTGTCGGTCTTCTCTCTCTCTGTGGGTCTGTCTCTCTCTCTCTCTGTGGGTCTGTCTCTCTCTCTCTCTGTGGGTCTGTCTCTCTCTCTCTCTGTGGGTCTGTCTCTCTCTCTCTCTGTGGGTCTGTCTCTCTCTCTCTCTGTGGGTCTGTCTCTCTCTCTCTGTGGGTCTGTCTCTCTCTCTCTGTGGGTCTGTCTCTCTCTCTCTCTCTCTGTGGGTCTGTCTCTCTCTCTCTCTCTCTCTGTGGGTCTGTCTCTCTCTCTCTCTCTCTCTGTGGGTCTGTCTCTCTCTCTCTCTCTCTCTGTGGGTCTGTCTCTCTCTCTCTGTGGGTCTGTCTCTCTCTCTCTGTCGGTCTGTCTCTCTCTCTCTGTGGGTCTGTCTCTCTCTCTCTGTGGGTCTGTCTCTCTCTCTCTCTGTGGGTCTGTCTCTCTCTCTCTCTGTGGGTCTGTCTCTCTCTCTCTCTGTGGGTCTGTCTCTCTCTCTCTCTCTCTGTGGGTCTGTCTCTCTCTCTCTCTCTCTCTCTCTCTCTGTGGGTCTGTCTCTCTCTCTCTGTGGGTCTGTCTCTCTCTCTCTGTGGGTCTGTCTCTCTCTCTCTGTGGGTCTGTCTCTCTCTCTCTCTCTGTGGGTCTGTCTCTCTCTCTCTCTCTCTGTGGGTCTGTCTCTCTCTCTCTCTCTCTGTGGGTCTGTCTCTCTCTCTCTCTCTCTGTGGGTCTGTCTCTCTCTCTCTCTCTCTCTGTGGGTCTGTCTCTCTCTCTCTCTCTGTGGGTCTGTCTCTCTCTCTCTGTGGGTCTGTCTCTCTCTCTCTCTGTGGGTCTGTCTCTCTCTCTCTCTGTGGGTCTGTCTCTCTCTCTCTCTGTGGGTCTGTCTCTCTCTCTCTCTGTGGGTCTGTCTGTCTCTCTCTCTCTCTCTGTGGGTCTGTCTCTCTCTCTCTCTCTGTGGGTCTGTCTCTCTCTCTCTCTCTGTGGGTCTGTCTCTCTCTCTCTCTCTCTGTGGGTCTGTCTCTCTCTCTCTGTCGGTCTGTCTCTCTCTCTCTGTCGGTCTGTCTCTCTCTCTCTGTCGGTCTGTCTCTCTCTCTCTCTGACGGTCTGTCTCTCTCTGTCGGTCTGTCTCCCTCTCTCTCTGTCGGTCTGTCTCTCTCTGTCGGTCTGTCTCTCTCTGTCGGTCTGTCTCTCTCTGTCGGTCTGTCTCTCTCTGTCGGTCTGTCTCTCTCTGTCGGTCTGTCTCTCTCTCTCTCTGTCGGTCTGTCTCTCTCTCTCTCTGTCGGTCTGTCTCTCTCTCTCTGTCGGTCTGTCTCTCTCTCTCTGTCGCTCTGTCTCTCTCTCTCTCTGTCGGTCTGTCTCTCTCTCTCTGTCGGTCTGTCTCTCTCTCTCTGTCGGTCTGTCTCTCTCTCTCTGTCGGTCTGTCTCTCTCTCTCTGTC